>VYZW01001254.1:7958-18751 GCA_013401315.1 Balaeniceps rex | reverse complement strand
TTTAGTTTCATCAGGTGTATTGTAAAAATAAATGTTTAATCTGAGTTGTGGGCACTTCAGTAGGAATGCTTATGCCTGGAGCCACTCAGCTGTTGGGGGCATGGAGGGAACCACAAGCAAACAGTACTGGTTCTTAAGTCTTACAGGCTAATGTACCCTTTCTCCCTTCCAAGGTCTTTTGAATTACCTGCTTCAAAAATACAAATACTGTGGGATTTTTAAGGCTCCAGTAGTCTTATTTTTCTGATTTAGTTGTCTTGTGTTTAGCCTTGACAGTTTACTTTTCTTTCCTCCTTGCGTTCCTTTTGGAAGAGGAAGGCAAGTGATCATCCTTCAAACCTCAGCCACAGATTGCTAGATTAATTCCAGAAGAAATCAGCTTGGTTTGTTTTTTTCCATGGTGTATTTTAAAATGATCTACCTACAAAAAAATCTGTATATCTCAGTACTTCCAATAGATGAGCATCTAAATGGTTTTTAATTTGGCAAAATGCAGGAAAAGTATTTCTCTGCTTTTACCGTTTTATTGTGAGGGTACCAAATACATTACTTGGGGTATAAAGAAGTTTGCTTAAACATGAGCATTGTTCCATATCGGGCAAAGGAAGAGCTAGTTAAGACATTATTTCACCATTTTTACCTGATCTCAGATTAAGCTGAGGATTTTGAGAGAACAAACTTGCATGATTCATCTTCCCATAGAATATAGGAAGAGAAGTTTCTGTGACTGCTTATGTTGCACGTAACTTCACAAACTAAGGGCCAAATGAAATTCAGTGCTAAAAAGCAACTTTTTTCTTGTTTGAAAAGTTAATAATTGCATCTGAATTTAAAAATCTATAAAAATGCTGCTCAGCATTTTGTGCAAATACTTCATCTTCTCATACATGCGCATAGATGGGTGGTACCTCACTCTTGTCACCATCTGGCTTATGGTAGCAATATGCAGAGTAAAATAACATTTGTGTCTAGAAATTTCATTTTTACAGTAGGGCTTCTTTGTTTTAGATACTGTCCAGATCCCTAATGGAAAGGTAGTCCTTAGCTTCAGTATACATCTTGCAATGGATAAAGGAAAGTGGGTAGAGAAGTCCAGGCTTTACTGGGCTTCCAGCTGAAAACAGTAGAACTCAGATGAGAAATTTATTCCTGGCCAGCAAATTTATTAGTATTTTTGGTCTCTCTTAAAATTCTCTGGATTAAATAGAGCAGCAGATGACTCAGATCTTAATAGCATTCACTTGAATTGTGGATCTGCTGTACTGAATCAGCCTCCAGTTGTAATGTGGCAGGATTTTGAGTTGCCCGTAACCTATAAGTGGATTGTCTTAGAATTTCTTTCACAGTAAACTCACTGAAGAAGAAAGGCTTTTTAATCTTAACATTTGACATTCTTAAATGAAAGCGAGAAACTTTCTAATATGAAACTCATTGGCCAGAGAAGACAGTAGACAAAACAGGACTGGTATGCCACTCTCCTGCTGCCTGCTGTTTCCTCACGAGGCAGGTTTTTCTTCAAGCTTAATTCTGGTTACTTAGTGTCCTAGAATTGCAGCAGGTTTTCTAGATAGGTTCTGTCGTGTTCTTAGGAATTTTATATGTAAATATATAAATCTGTGTCTTGACTGTCTGCTCCCTGTTGTAACACTGCAGTCCTTCTTCATGAGGTGGAGACTCCCAGCTCCATGTTGTGACTCTTGCGTGTTCCAGCTTTTCTCCCTTAAGTATGTCCTCAGTCTACACCAGGTGGAAGCAGCCCCTTCATCCACACCTTCCCCTCACTAAGTCCCAGCTGGGGGTTCAACTGAGCATACTCATTCTTTAAAGGGGGTGTGTGTAGGTGGATAATAATGGTAATAATAAAATACGCACACACATATATGCACAATATATAAAGCAATATTCCCTTTATATATAATATATTGTTATTAAAATTAAGTTATATTTGAAGTTATGTTAGCATTAACTAACATTAACAAATATTGTTATTCTTAATAACATTTTAATAATATAAGGTTAACAGAATTTGAATAATAATTTAACATAATTAAAATTATATATAGTATCTTATAAAATATATAAAACGGTAATATTGGAATACTGTCTGATACATTTAGTAAATAAGTTCTGACTTATTTTCTGAGGTTCATTGGATATGAATTTCTGGTTTCATATCTTAGCTGTTTCTTCTTACGATGAGGAGCCAGCTTTTGAGGTGCTTAACAAAACTGCTGACTGCAATTTTTTGACTGATGTGTCTGTTCCTCAAAGAAGCCCATCATCGGAGTGTAACTGGCTGCAACCATTAGTCTTCAGTACCTAATGCATGATGTGTCAAATTCTGGTTAGGTTAATACTCAGACTTAGTAGAAGATGGAGCACGAGTCAATATAGGATATTAACATTCTGTAAGTGTTAGAACAGCAGTTGAATTTAGGAATTGTCTGTATGTGGCTTCAGGATGAATTAACTAAAATTTTAGTTAAATCATGTAAATTGAAGTGCATTAGGCACTCACTTGGCTTCTTATTTGCAAGCACAGTGGCTTTAGTAAGGTGACTTAATCAGATATACAGCAAACACTAAGGCCACTTCTGAGCATTTAAAACGTGATAGCTCACCATGAGTTCATGCTGAGTCTCAAATAGGAAAAAGTGCAAATGTCGCCCTGATATTACTAGGGAAGGAAATTGTGCTGCTGCCTTCAGATAAGAAGTTAGATTGTTTTTAATGATGGCAATTTTTTTTTTGAGTGCTTACTTCTAAAAATGTAAGCTTGTAAATGACAGCTTATTTAGCAGACTCATGTCTCGGAGCATTTTGGAAGTTTTTTATGATATGTAACGAAGGATTATGGGAGATAATGGAATTTCGGTAAAGGAAGAGATTTGATAAAGATCTTTTGTTATGTTTTGTTTTTGTCCCTTCCCTCCCACCCCAGTCCCATTGCTAGCAGTTACGAAAGCAGTTCCCGTGTGGCATCCCCGTTGGACCCAAATGGACACTTTAATGTAGTCATTAAAGAGGAACCAGTAGATGACTATGACTATGAGTCAAGTATTTGCACACAAGGAATAAGTGTGAAACAGGAAGACACAGATGAAGAAACTGATGAGTATTCCAACACTGATGATGATGATCCCATCCTACAAAAACACCTGATGAGACGCAGTGAAACAGGTGGAATTGATGGAGAATTCAGGTCTAGGAAGCGTGTGCTAACCAGTCCTTCAGGTGTTGCCAAAGCAAAAATGTTAAAACTGGATAGTGGGAAGATGCCTGTGGTCTATTTGGAACCTTGTGCCGTCACAAAGAGCACAGTGAAGATATCTGAGTTGCCGCAGACCATGCTCTCTTCTTGCAAAAAGGATAAATCCCCTTTGAGTGCAATACTGGATTCCTTGCCTGTGTGTTTTGAAAATCACAAAGGCTCTTGCTCAGGCACAACCAGTCTAACTGAGGAGTTAGTTATGAAAAAACAATCTTCTGGGAGTAAAATGTCACAGAAATACTCTTCAATCAGAGAGGCCCAGTGGGCTTTATCTAAATCACCTAATTTTAATCTCAGGGGCTCAGTAAGTTGTCACTTTTCAGCTAAAGAGATCTGTGGAAGAAAAAGGCCTGGCATACTGAAGAATCCTATGTCCCTGAAAGGCTCTGGTAGCAGTCAAAACGCCCTATCATCAGTTACAACTAAAAGAGGAAGGCCACGGAAACTGAAAATTTCCAAGGCTGGTCGACCACCTAAAGGTATAGGGAAAACTGTAATAACAAGCAAGAACACCTCTCTGGGGCCCGGGAGTATCCTTCCAGATGTTAAACCGGACCTTGAAGATGTTGATGGAGTCCTCTTTGTGTCCTTTGCATCAAAGGTAAAACCTAACTGTTTTGAGTAAAATTCACAACATTTTCTAATATCTCATTTATTATCCGTTTGTACTTACAAGCTGAAGATATATTTTCTTTTAAACTTGAGTTTTGAGATTTATGGCCTCTTTCCAAATCCGTTATTATCTTGTCCCTACGTTAATCGTAACATTTTCTTACTACTTAGCAACTTGGGGGGAAATAGTGGGATCTAGAATTCTGTATAAAAGAATGCATACTTGTTTATAAAACAATCTCATGTTTTGAATTTTTCAGTGATATTTTGATGTGGCCTAGTTTGTGTCTAAGCGTTTTAAGGTATCTTATACTTATTCAAGGCTATTTATGTATGTAGGAAGCTCTTGACATTCACACTGTTGATAGAGCTGGAGGAGAAGAGTCGCAGAATCTTCAGGCTCCCTTGTTGACTACAAATGATCCAGGTATGTTTTTGTATTTTTTTGTAAGTGGCTATTCCCTGCAATAGGGGAATTTGTAAAGACACCCTGGAAAATTAATCATTTAAGTCCATTTTTTGCATGGTAAATGTTTTTTATATGTTCTCTCTTTTTTATTTTTTGAGTAGATTGTCAAGCAAGAATACAAGTACTGGAAAAGGAATTGATGGAAGAGCTGAAGACCTTGAGACATAAGCAAGTAATACATCCTAGCCTTCAGGAAGGTAAGCAGGCAGTGTACATATTGTTGCACCTGGTTGTATATTATACTTAATGATACTGAGTTGATAATTTCCTACTGCATGTAATACTATGTATGCCCAATACAGCTGGGATCAGATTTTGCTTATTGCAGGAAAGCGTACAGGGGTGTGTGTACAGATGTGAGAGTATGAAAGTAAATTTGTGTGAAACTGTCAGTTTCCCTCTTACGGCAATGAGAGAGAATCCGTGGTGTCTGACCCAGTTTTTTTCTTAGAGGCTTTAAAAGTAGTTTCAGCCAGCCAATAAAGATGTTTTTGTTTTCACACATTCATGTTGCAAACTAGAAGAGGTGGAGGAGGCAAAAGATGACTTCTGAATCTCCCAACAGCAGAGCAAGAGGCTGCATGTCATTGTATGCCTCTTGCAGAAGATGCTGAGCCTTCAGACTTCAGGCCATGCCTGTTTTGTAATGAGCTAATCCTTGTAGAGAGCAGACAGAGTTGATTTTAATCCTCCATAGAAAATAGCTGTTTCCTGGTAGTAGAGGAGCTAGAGATCCAGAAACTGTTAACTAAGACTACATTTGCTATGTTTGAGTCTGTATTTCTTTGAGTCAGTTAGATCCAGGTTTACTAGCCACATAAGAGGGCCAAGCAAGGTACTTCTAGCTTGTGAGCTTTCATTTATATATGATATTATCCTGAGGTCAGATGGAAGAAAGTCAAGGATCAACACAGCAGAACTTGATGTTCTCTCTACTGATGATGTTGAGAGTCTTCAGCAATAGCAGTGCTGAGACTGATGGCATTAACATAGTCATCAGAGCAGATGATGAAGAAATTGATCCGAATGGAAGCATCGTACCTCATGCTCTTGAGGTTTGGGCACTGAATTTCTCAAACATATAACTGTAATGCTATAGGGATTGAGACTCCAAATACTGATCTTGACTCTGATACTAGTTATTTTGGATCCTCACAGAGCTTCTGCTGTGAAGAACCCTGGGTTATCTTGAATGGTTTATCCACGGGGTATGATGAGAACTAGCCTGGCATTTTTTGCAACCATTTAAAGGGATGCCTTTGTGTCTTGCTAGCGTTGAGCTGACATTCCTGTCTTCCATCTTTGCAAAGCGGTCGTGAGAAGGGTAGTAGAGAGCTCTTAAAGCTCTGTCCTAGATGTGGTGGGAATGAAACAAGATAACTTATCCCCAGCCAGGTTGTACCTCAGTGGTATAGCATCAGCGTTGACAGTTGTATCATGGATGTCTAAATGCAGTTTTCCCCTCCCATGATTCCAGAAATAGGTGGCCCTGTTTTCTAATGACCTTAGTGGCCAACCTGCCCTCACAGATCTGTGTGTGTTGTCATATTTCAAGAATGGTGGTAAAATCCCTTTTGTGGTCAGCTGCTGGCAATGCTAGATGCGGCGCTAAGCAAATGTTGCAGCAATGTTAAGGCTTTTTAGGATTATATTGTGGACCTCCTAGATGTTATATTTACCCAAGAAAAGTGTAATAAAATTATGGTGTGTTGGCAACCGTGTGGTATGTTGGGAACCACAACACTAGCAAGGGGTATTTTACTCGTGAGGCTCGACCAATGGGCTGTGACCAATTGTATGAGGTTCAACGAGGCAAAGTGCAGGGTCCTGCACTTGGGCCACAACAACCCCATGCAACGCTACAGGCTTGGGGGTGAGTAGCTGCAAAGCTGCTTGGCAGAGAGAGATCTGGGGGTGTTGGTCGACAGACGACTGAATACGAGCCAGCAGTGTGCCCATGTGGCCAAGAAGGCCAACGGCATCCTGGCTTGTATCAGGAATAGTGCAACCAGCAGGACCAGGGAAGTCGTCCTTCCCCTGTACTTGGCACTGGTGAGGCCGCACCTCGAGTACTGTGTTCAGTTTTGGGCCCCTCAGTACAAGAAGGACATGGAGTTGCTGGAGCATGTCCAGAGAAGGGCAACTAAGCTAGTGAAGGGTCTGGAGAACAAGTCTTATGAGGAGTGGCTGAGGGAACTGGGGTTGTTTAGCCTGGGAGAAGAGGAGGCTGAGGGGAGACCTTATCGCCCTCTACAACTACCTGAAAGGAGGTTGTAGCGAGGTGGGTGTTGGTCTCTTCTCCCAAGTAGGAAGTGATAGGACGAGAGGCAATGGCCTCAAGTTGCGCCAGGGGAGGTTTAGATTAGATATTAGGAAAAACTTCTTCACGGAGAGGGTTGTCAGGTATTGGAACAGGCTGCCCAGGGAAGTGGTCGAGTCACCATCCCTGGAGGTATTTAAAAGACGGGTAGACGAGGCGCTTAGGGACATGGTTTAGTAGTGGACAGGTCCGGTTGAACTTGATGATCTTAAAGGTCTTTTCCAACCAAATGATTCTATAATTCTGTGATCCTGAAACTGGGAGCATGTAAAACCCACGTGCTTTTCCTCCAGCTTCTAAATGAGTGGTGGTGAAGTGTGTGGTACCTTCTGAAGGGTGTTGAGCAGTTCACAGATACTACAAAATGGCCAAGAAAAGTCAAGCATCAGGCTAAGAGAAAAGGATCTGAAGAATTTTGACTTTCTTGAATGCTTGTGACCATCATTTCCAGTGTTAGATAGTAATCTGCAGAGCCTGTTAAATGGCAAAAATTGTAATTCAGCAATGAAGAGAATGACCCCACCTGTCTAATTTTAAGAGGGAAAAGAAGTTATGTGAAGACTATTTGCAGCAAGAGTTTTACTGTAGACAGATAGAGATGTAATTTGATCAGGCTGTGAAGTGAATTACAATACATACACTTCTGTCGTTAGACTTGAGCTGCTGCATGTGAACTGGAATTAAACTTTTTTCAGATTACCTTCACCTTACAAAAAGTTACAGATCTATTGCCTTCCATTGCAGACTTGAGACTGGGGAAGGAACACAATGATGTCAATGGAGAGAGGGATTGCTGGTTTTTTTTTCTTCTTCTCTCTCCACAATATCATCAATAAGACATAAGAAGGTGGCTGAGGAGTGCCTGTAGGCCAAACTTAAGGGCTGTATCTTTTCTCAGACATACTGATTCTAAGTAGCATCCTGGAGCTTGGTGCAGCCTTGTTAACCTTCTTGATTCTGATACTTTTTCTCCAAAATTTCTTGGCCACAGATCATGACTAATACCTCCTTGTCATCTACTACAGAACAGGCAAAGAGACGTGGTTCCCTTCTGTCTGGAAGATGTGAAGTGCACATTTCTTCTAAATGTGCTTTCAGCCATTTTGTAGAAGCTTACTGGCTTTCTTGTTCTCACTGCAGTATGGGAAATGGATATAGCAATTTTAATATTAAGTCTGCTTTTGGTTTTAGACAATGTAGTTGAGAAGCTTAAGCTGCTTTTTGAGATTCACTGATGATGTGTTCGGAGCTGTACCTCAACCCCACAATTGTTGTTGATTTGTGAAGTTATGAAAATGGTGATTGAGGCTATCTAGATCTTCGAGGCACCAGGACTGCGGGAGGAAGATGCTTCAGAAAGAAGGGAATTAGACTTAAGCATGTTAGAAGGAAAGCTCCTGCTGGAGTACTGGAATGCTATGGGATGCCTCTTCTATCTGAGCTAATTTGAATCCCTTATTACATTCCTGAAAATCAAAGGCACTGTTCTCAAGCATTGTATTTCAGACTGAGCAGATGCATCTGACGGAGAGGAGAAGGTTTTGAAAGAGATGGTTCTTCATTTGCTACGATTTGATTACAGCAACTGAAATTTAGCAATACTGGGAATGATAGAAATTAATAAAAATGATAGTTCACATGTCACATATGATGATGTCTGTACTGACATACACTTACTGTTACCGTTTGCTCTCTTTAGGCTGTCTCTGTTCATTCCATGTTGCACTTGTTGGAGTCATCCTCTGTTTTTTGCATGGGTGTTTTTTACTTCATGATCCTAAACTGGAATAATAATTTTTGTGTATAGGTGATGTTCTTATTTTTGTTTGAGTGTTAAACAAAGCTAGGCTTGTTTTTGAAGATGACAGAATAATTCAAATGAAGTGTCGAGAAAAATAAACTGTACTCTTTCCATTTTATTTTAAATCGAGTTTGAAAAGAAATGGATGGCATCTTGACATTTGGTAGCTGACATGTTTTTATACAAAATGCTTGACTGACTGGCTTGCTGCTCATTTTCCCTATGTGGATTTGAAAATTATATGTCACTAGAGTGTCTTTGATAATGGTATCTGTTTAAACAACTGTGTCTGAGATTCGTTCCGTGTTGATTGTTTTTGGGCTGTCAGTAATCAGGTCACTGTGGTGCTGCTTATGAACATAAGTGTGTACCACCAACACAAGGTTTCTACTGTATGTACAAATATTACTTTATGTGTCCCGAGCCTTGTCGATTCATACACTTTCAATTTCAAAACTCACATATTTAATATATGAATTTCAGACTTGTTGGCAACAGGAGCAATGTCTGTAGGTTTCTATAGCTGAAAATCAAAATAGATGTTCTCAACTCCAGACTGTGAGCTGAATTTGATTGACAGTAGTCATTTCTTGAATTCAGTGTAACAATATTTTCTGAAAAAGCTAGTAAGTCAAATTTACTAGCTGCTTTTTTCTCAGCATTTCTGTATCTATATTTGTTTTGCCATGGATAAAGATAACTTTTGTGACCTGTGACCGAGTAAAGTCTTTCAATGTGAGTATTTTGGGGGAATTGATGAAGGAAGACTTTATAGGCAGTTAAGCATTTGTGGTGGTATCAACAACATGGATTGTTTAGTTTCTCTATAGCCTGTTTTCCCCCTGCTTCAAAAAGGCGGGGGGCGAGGGTTTTATTGCAAACTGCCAAGCGGGGGAGGGGGGACGGACCCAACTGAGATCTGGATCATTTGATGAACTAGTCCTGAGAGCGCTGTCTGAATGCAACTTTGTTTATATCGTAATTTCCAAACATGCACACACACTTTTTCAGAACTAAAATGTGGTTTGCTCTTGTCTCTTATTGCTGGTTGAAACTGAAGTGTGTGTGGTATATGTTCTTGCACAATAATAGGTTTCAGTAGATAAGGGCATGTGTAAGTACCGCTGGCAGGATTGATAATTTATGTAGTGATATGAAATGTCAAATAGTCAGCTGGGTTGGTTCAGGCAGTAACTCTAGCCTTCAAGGGTGTAAATGGTGCTAACTTCATCAAAAAATGAACAAAGAAAAACTTTCATTGTGAGAATTATTACAACACTGGCACTTTGGTTAATAAATTTCTGTGAAAACTTCAGTAGTAACTAAGAAAACTGTGAAAAGTAATTCCATTTTTTTCTTGATTTCACATTCCCTAAAATACTCTAATTAATACCTGCTGCAAATCCAGTATAAGTAACAGTTATAGTTGCTAATGCTCTTTCTCAGGTCTCTTAAAATGGTGGGTGAATGCTAGAAAAGCCTGTATATAACTTACTAGTTTATTTTTTAATAAATATCTTGACTTTCTTTTTCCTAACATCTTGCTGCATTGAGACATTTACTGATACTTGCCTCTTGCAGTGGGACTGAAGTTGAATTCTGTGGACCCAACAATGAGCATTGACTTGAAATACTTGGGTGTGCAGCTTCCTCTTTCCTACTCAAATTACTCTTTGTGGAGCTATGCAGGAACCAATCCCAATTCTCCAGGTGGGTAGAATATGAATTTGCTGAAATCTCAGGTATTACCTTTTTATTATCAATGATCAGAAGGAGGGAATGGCCATTTAGTTGAACTTGATGTCTTAAAGAGATTAAAGCAGTATTAAAATGACAAAATGTGAGAATTCCCTTAAATCATTATGTGGTTACTGGCCAAGGAGTCCCGAGTAATTCTGGCCAGATTGTCTTTAGCCTTCATTTTTGTGGTGGTTGTGATCCAGTAATAGTATCTGTCTAGCTTATTGTGTATGGGCATGTTTTGGCTATTTGAGCTGCTTTTGGGAGCTGGTAAAGAGGCAGATGTATCTCAGCTTTGTCTACACTGCAAAAGAGGCAGATTCAATTCAGAAGACCTCAGTCAGCTCAATGTCAAATACAATTATTTCTAGCATAGCAATATGTAAAACAGCCACACAGATCCATATTAGTATTTTTACATTCCAACTTAGCTCCCAGATCTGATGGCTAACTTGACAGAGATGTTGCTGTTTGCCTTTTGTGCTTATTCCCTGTCTCTACCCCTAATTGATACTCAGCTGAATTTGACAGAACAGCAAATGTTAAATGAAGTTTCTACAGGCCTTATAAAAGTCATTGG
>VYZW01001253.1:41195-52504 GCA_013401315.1 Balaeniceps rex | reverse complement strand
TTGTCTCCCCCATCCCACTGGGTGGGAGTGAGCAAGCGGCTGTGCGGGGCTTAGTTGCCCTCTGGGGTTAAACCACAACAAAGACATCTGTGGCCTCTCTTCAGGGTCAGAAGAACAGATCCAAACCAGAAAATTTCTGTGTAAAATCAGATTTAGTCTTCAGCTGGGCTGATGCTTCTGCTTCTATAAGGCTTCAAGAATGGTATGTGTAACTATAAATGATCCCAGTATGGATGGTGGTGGGGGGATCACCTGTAGGGGTTTCAAGCGTGACTCATGGTTAACCTCACCCTCCACTAGCTTTCATGGTCTTCAGGGGGACCTGAGGTCAGTGTGTTGCATGATCTATAAAATCCCATGCTGCTTACTTAAAGACAAAGGGACAGAGCTGCACACCTAATACTGATGACTTATGCAGGTCCAAGCTGACCTACCAAAGCTGGGGTATGTCTGGCTTTTTGATACATAGCAACTCAAATGGTTTAAAAAAACCATTGGCTCTGAAACAACACTTACTGCACAGGAGTGAGGCTTTGATTTTTTTCTAGGGAAAACCAAAGGTTCATAGCTAGTTGCAGATGGAAAAAACAATAGCATCAAGTAAAGATAATTTGTTCATGAATACCAATTCATTTCTATTTGGATAATATGGGTCCATGGTATACTCAGCTCTCAAACCCTGTGTGTGGTTACAGGCCTCCCACCCCTGTGCATTTGCCACCACTTCTACCTCTCAAAACAAGGTACAACAAAGGTAGAAGAGGTTCACAAATATGATCAAGATGAGGAATGAATTTACTATTACTCTTCAGGAGATGACTTGGAAGGGGATATGACAGAGTCTCAAGATGTGAAGGGGGAAAAATGCTTAGGGGAATGGTTGCAAATCTCTCTCAGGTGACATCCGTTGATCCTCGTATTGGCTTTGTGTGGCAAGGTTTTTGTAGTGGGGGGGCTACAGGGGTGGCTTCTATGAGAAGCTACTAGAAGCTTCCCCTATGTCTGATAGAGCCAATGCCAGCTGGCTTCAAGCCAGACCCGCTGCTGGCCGAGGCAGTTAGTGATGGTGGTAGCACCTCTGTGATAATATATTTAAGAAGGGAGGGAAAAAAAAACACCTGTCCAGCAGCAATTTCAGTCAGAGAGGAGTGAGAATATGTGAGAGAAACAACTCTGCAGACACCAAGGTCAGTGAAGAAGGAGGGGGAGGAGGTGCCCCAGGCACCGGAGCAGAGATTCCCCTGCAGCCTGTGATGAAGACCATGGTGAGGCAGGCTGTCCCCCTGCAGCCCATGGAGGTTAACAGTGGAACAGATATTCACCTGCAGCCCATGGAGGACCCCACACCAGAACAGGTGGATGCCTAAAGGAGGCTGTGACCCCGTGGGAAGCCCATGTTGGAGCAGGCTCCTGGCAGGACCTCTGGACCTGTGGGGAGAAGAGCCCATGCTGGAGCAGGTTTTCTGGCAGGACTTGTGACCCCGTGGGGGACCCATGCTGGAGCAGTGTGTTCCTGAAGTACTGCACCCCGTGGAAGGGACCTAGGCTGGAGCAGTTTGTGAAGAACTGTGGCCCATGGGAAGGACTCACGTTGGAGAACTTTGTGGAGGACTGTCTCCTGTGGGAGGGACCCCATGTTGAGCAGGAGAAGAGTGTGAGGAGTCTTCCCCCTGAGGAGAAAGGAGCAGCAGAGACAATGTGTGATGAACTGACCGCAACCCCCATTCCCCACCCCTCCCCATGCCGCTCAGGGGGAGGAGGTAGAGAATTTGGGAATAAAGTCAAGCCCTGTAAGAAGGGAGGGGGGGGGGAAGGTGTTTTTAAGGTTTGGATTTATTTCTCATTATCCTACTCTGATTTGATTGGTAATAAATTAAACTGGTTTCCCCAAGTTGAGTCTGTTTTGCCCATCATGGTAATTGCTGAGTGATCTCCCTGTCCTTATCTTGACCCATGAGCCTTTCGTTATATTTTCTCTCTGTTGTCCAGCTGAGGAGGGAGAGTGATAGAGCAGCTTTGGTGGGCACTTGGCATCCAGCCAGGGTCAACCCACCACAATCTTGTGGTCTGTTATCGGGTGTCATGTTCAGAGCAAAATAGAAAGAGATGCTTCTTTACGTGACAAAAATCTGTCCTGGTTTCAGCTGTGATAGAGTTAATTTTCTTTCTAGAGGCTGGCATAGTGCTGTGTTTTGGTTTTAGCATGAGAATAATGCTGATAACACACTGATGTTTTAGTTGTTGCTAAGCAGTGTTTATACTAGTCAAGGACTTTTCAGCTTCCCATGCTCTGCCAGGTGCACAAGAAGCTGGGAGGGGGCACAGCCCAAGATAGTTGACCCAAACTGACCAAAGAGATATTCCATATCATATGATGTCATGTTCAGTATATAACCTGGGGGGAGTGGGCTGGGGGGCAGCGATTGCTGCTCGGGGACTGGCTGGGCATCAGTCAGCAGGTGGTGAGCAATTGCACTGTGCATCACTTGTTTTGTATAATCTTTTGTCATTATTACTATTTTATCTTTCTCTGCTGTCCTTTATCTCAACCCTCAGGTTTACTTTTTTTTTCCCTGATTCTCTTCCCCCATCCCACTGAGGGGGAGGGAGGGTGAACAAGCAGCTGTGTGGTGCTTAGTTGCCAACTGGGGTTAAACCACAACAAAATCTAACTGTGAAATTGAACTGAAAATGTTGGCATGGGCTCAAACAGCGACGGGACAAATTTGTGAAGAAGTTCTTCAGGGCTATTAAGCACAAGGGTCCTGTTTTGACTCAGGAATATCCTAAGCTTCATGCAGGCTTAGGAAATACTTTGGGAGTATGTTTACCTGCTGTTATACATTCCCTAAGCTATGGAGAATAGGTGTGTCGGAGACACGACCTTGGGCTAACCAGACCCTTGCTTTGACATAGCACAGGTGGATTTTTAAATTGGACATATCTGAGGGGATTTGGGAATCACATGGCTTCCTATGAAAAGATGCACAGCAATTTTCACAATCTAACTTGGTGTTTCTTGTGACATTTTCCACCAATTATGGGTCCATTGGAAGATCCATATGGGTCAGATGTAAACCTGGGCTTTAAGTAAAATGTATTTGAGCTGCACAATGTGTGCTGGAGCTCTCTTGGACAGAGCAGCCAGGGAAGAGGTAATCCTCCTGGCAGGGCGTGCTGGTGGTAGTCTGGCAAACCCGTCTGCCTTGCTTGGGTCTTTCAGCATCCTGTACAGGTACAGGCTGAGAGATGATGTTGCCAGAGCTCCCAGGTTCAAGTGGAAAGTGTGGGCCCCTGGGGTGATGAACAAGGTAGTCACCTGTGCCGCTCTCAGTGCAGGTGCAGAAAGGAGACTCAGTCCCTTGCTGTCCAACTTCAAAAGACTGGATTCCTTCCTCTTTGTAGCATGTGAGCATTTCTCTAATTGCAGAGGTAGAAACTGGTTCTGCAAATCCTTTTTCATACAAAACCTTTATTCTTCATAGTCCCATTTACATCAGTGAAACAGTACTTGCAGGTTTAAGATTTTATTTTTTTGTAGCTATGAGTTCTGTGTTCTTAGCTCAAATGTGACCAAATTTAACCTACATTTCTTCTCTGTCATATTATACAGCTTTTAACCAAGACAAACCTGTTATTTCAGTGAATACAAATATGTATTTATTTGTGCAGCCAGAAAGATATGATATTCAGGCTTTTTTGTCATGTAAGTGTAAATGATGAGTTGTCAAATAACTGAGACTTCTATTTGTAGGTAAAATATTGATGTATTGTTCAGATCGTGTGTATCAATAAAATGAATATGAGTTCCTTTGTTGATATTTACTTTTATCAGAGGATATGTCTAAAAATTAAGTTTTTCATGATTTTTCTCCTTATTTTGTGTGAAGGTACTAAATAAAGCATGTACTGGAGGAAATAAAGCAAATGAAAAGCAGCAGTATGTTTGTCAGTGTTGATCAAGTCTGAAAACTAAACCAAATGAAAATTGATTAAGACATGAATAATTTCAAATAGGATTTTTTCCTCCTAATAGAAAATGAGCTTTTGGCTTTGTCCTCACTATAATCCTATTTTAATGAAAATATATAAGTTCTATTTAAATATTATCAAGTTTTTCTGTATGTTCAATCTGTAGAAGTAATAAAGTAAGGAGAGAGCCTTGTGCAAATTGGGCTACCAGTCAAACTTCTCTACTAGTCTATACATGCAAACATCTCGGATCTCAGGTATGTTTTCAACCTGATATGGGTAATCAACACTATATAGTTATCACATATCAGTGTAACTTCAACAGTAGTTGAGTTTACATGATAGAAAATGATGATAATGTATCTGTGCACTGATGGGCAGAAGGGAACCCTCAGGGCGGTGCGCTCAGAGCTGAACACGGTGATAAGAGTGTTTAAGTTGGAAACTTACAAACCTCTTGACTTGTGATTGAAGTGCTGTCAGACAGAGCTGCAGCAAGGCCTTCGGGAGATTCTCAAGTTGTTCCCTCCTCTTTTCTCAGTCTTCTTCTAGTTGCTGCTGTGGATGATGACTGATTGTCCTGAGAGGCAGCAGTGGCTTGGGCGAAGCTGGTATCCCTGCAGACAGCCTGTGAAGCAGCTTTGGTTAGAGGAACATGAATCCATCACTCTGGACCTCAGGATTGTTTCCAAAGTCCCGGGCCTCATATATGAGGGAGTGACTTTCCTTAGTTTGCTAGAGAATGAGTCACTGTCCATGGGCATCTGACTAACTCCTGCCTATCGTGACTCTCCCTGAAGGATAAGCGTGTGTTTTGACTGCTTAGGTCTTTTGTGTTATGCCCATCAAGGGGATATGCTGTTGGGAGACCTGGTCTGGTAGATCTTCCAGATGTTGTTCATTGATTTTGCCTCACACTGGAGTCAAGGGACTCCTTCTGTTTGCAGTAAGGATGGCATTGCATGGACTTCTGGGTGGCATTGTATTTTCCTGCCTGTCTGGGGCAGAACCTTGCAGAGTCTGTGGGATGGGTTGTGTCCTGGTTTCAGCTGGGTTAACAGCTGGGTTAACAGCCACGACAGGTTGTTAATGCACAAAAGCAGGCATGCTTGCTTATTTAACCTGTTTCTTTGCTGCATGCTGAAAACCTCAGAAAAACTGAATGCAGCCTGGCCCATGGTAAGATCAGCACCCTGAAATCCTATGGGTCCCTCACTGCTTGCTGCAGTCGTGGCCTTAAGGTTCTTCATAGTACGTTTAAGATCAGTTGCTATGTAAGTAATCAGCGTGTTCAGCATCTGAAGATTTCAAATTTGGCTCTTATGTAGGAGAGTTTAAAGAAATGGGATGGAGAAAGATGAAAACATATAGCAAACTATCAGATGAAAATGAGTTTTATGATTTTTTGTTTTGACTTTATGCCAAAATGAGCCTCTTGCTCAAAGCAAAGTTTCATGCTAGTGTTTGAACCTTCTAATTTGAACACTTATTTGGCCTTTTAATAATGCAGGGGACACAAAAATACCCCTTCATGACTCTGGTTGCTCAATTTGGCTGGGGTTTCCCATTGCCTTCTTTCCCAGACTGTTTATAGAATAGCAATTAAGATTAATGTATAGGTGCTCCCATTAGTTCCTGGCTCTGCTGGGTTTTCAGCCACTCCCAACAAAAGCTGAATGACTGAGATATTTAGTGTCCATGAGAGCTCCTGCTGAAATCAGCTGGAGCTATCTGTCATGCATATGTGTATACCTTGAAAACAAATGGATCTTATTTTGTGGTATCATCAACTTTTTTTCAGTTGTGAAATGAAATCATGAGGCTGAAGCTAAACAGAGAACGTACTTCCCAGGCAATATATGGAAATATATTTTCAGTATTTCTCAGTCTGTTCTTGCCATTGAATGGGAAAATTTATCAAATAAATAGAAGGGAGCTCATCATTACATGCATCCATTCCTACCAGTCCTTTTGGGGGGGTATGTATTATCCATACAATTAAAGTGTCTTACATCTGCCATGAAATGGTGAAATATAATGATTGGTTTGTGTTGTTCTTGGCAGTTTTCTAGCTTTTATAGCTTGTGTATATGGGCCTGGATGTAATCGGCATCGGTAGAAACTGCATGCAGCAGGCATGGTCTGAGGGCAGTATATGCCATTTTGAGGAATGGACTCTAGTAATGAGTTTATGGATATCAAGTCCTCCTTTTGGTGTCATAAATCCCTTTGATGCTCCTGTACTGCACTTTGTATAGTGATGGCTGATAGATCCAGGCTCTAGGCAAAATCTCTGACTAGGATGCTGCTTGCTGGACTTGCATCAGAGGAGATGGATGGATGGTGCTTACGAAAGCAACCAACCAAAATAAATTGAACTCAAGCAGTGTTCAGTCCTGTTTTGCCAGCAATTAAATAAGAACGAATACAAGCATGAGGGTACAGTTTTGTCAGACCTCATCACATTTGGCAGACCTGTAGGCACCAGCATGCTAAGCTGGGCTTCTTGTCCTGGTGAGGAAGAGCAGAACTGTGCCAAAGGAAAAGGTCCCACGGCTTAGATTATTATCTGAGTTAGACTCAACTCTAGGTGCATGTGACTGTTCAGAAATTGCAAAACCTCATTTCTAGAAGGATACTATGACAGGGTGTGCATGATACCACAGAGTCTACCTTTTTGATTGTAGTGTCCCCTGTATTAGAACAGATTCTGGTAAAGTAACGACTGCCTGTGTTCCTAATAAAGCTAACTACCAGAAGTACTCCAAATGCAAACAATATGGCTTAGTTTACAACAGGTTTCTATATATCCTGATATCAAGCTGGCTGAAAAGATTTTGACTTCTATGTACATGCACATCCAGAATCCTATGACTCAAATATTTAAAAAATCCATTCTTTTCCAGAGGTCCTTTTTCTCACTTGGGATAAACCTTCTGACTTCCATTGAGTCAGGGCCCTGAGAACAATATTCCTTTTAATTGCACAAGACTGTTTCCTTCCCACAATAACTAGTTATCGGATGATGTGGGAATCCTATAGGAAGAAAAATAGAGTGTGATCCTGTAATTTAAACAGTGCACTACAATGGTATGTGCACTGAATTAAAAGGGGCTAAAATAGTGGTGTATGAGCACAATGGTCCCAGTTTTTTGAATGATTAACTTTAAGATGTTTTATTGTAGGCTATGTTTTTCATGTAACACTAATATATGTAAAACTAAAATAGTTACTAATTGCTGATACCACCCCGTGACTTGAAAATAAAAAGGCCTATATGGTACCTCAGAGTAAGCCAGTAAACTGCAACTTCTGTTAATTAGCACAAGCACTAGCTCTAGAACTATTTATCCTATGCTCTTCTCTGCTAGACCAACTTACCCATCCAACTAACAGGCTTTTGGTACCATTCCAGTGTCCACAAACCTGCGTGTGAACTGATTGATTTCTAGCTACTTCAGACGTTGTTTCCCAGTTTGAGGAACCATCTCCACCCTGTAGGAAAACCCAGCATAATTCCCCAACATTTAAACAAGCTATGAAAATGTATGCCTTTCACTTCTTTTTAAACTAGTTACAGGATCTTTTGGTCTTGAGATTTCAGCTGTACAAGGAACGAAAAAGTGTCTAATTCCAATCTTACTGATGCAAATACTAATTAAAGGTAATTTGGGTAGCCTTGCTCTCGTTGTTTGTGCTGGAGAGGAAGCAATTATAATAACAAGATGATAGCATGTGCTGAGCTTGTCAAGTCAGCTGGTCAGATTTGAATCTGTCATCTGTGGTGACAAAAACAATAATGCACAGGGGAAATTCTCCCTTGCAGTCACTGGGAACAGTATGGGGTGGGGGGAACTTATTCTCAGCAAAAGCTAAAACCAATCTCCTTTATATGGAGTAAAATAAATGGAGAGTGGTGCCTAGTCCCTGGGGAATAGGAAAATTTAAACCTGAACATTCCTGTAAAGCTCTGACAAATGTTTAATTTTGCTGGCTGTAGAAGACCCAGAGATTGCCCACACTTCCTCAGGAACTGGCACTAATGGTGGCATATGTTTATTTTGCTTTGGCTGAAGTCTCAGCAGTGGCTTTGTCACAGCATGGGCGCGTTGAGCCGAGCTAGGGGCTCTGACCAGGAAGAATGAAGTTGATATGCCTTTCTTATCTTCCCAACTCAGGGTCTGGAAGGAGAGGTGGTGTCTGCAAGAGACTCAGGGCAAAGTCATCTTAGCAAAGGATGTTGGCATCAAAAGTGTCTATGGCAAGTTCTGTCTTTCTGTGCTCAATGTTTTGTAGACCAGACTCAAGGGAGACATTGCTTCTGCTTCCTCAAGAATAGCCTTGGAAAAGAGTAAGTAAGATAAGGGAGCAGAGGGAGGTGAAAGGGGAAGGATATTTCTCTGCTTGAACGAGACTTTGTTGAAATGTTACACTGAAGGGGTTTTTTGGTGGATATTGCTGAGAAGGTTGGGTAACTGGAGTCTGTGTACTCTGTTGTCATGTGTTAGCCTGGCTGCTTGGAAGATAACTTATAACTTCTTTGTCCTTCTTTAATCTGCTTCTTCTGGAGCTGGGGGCGTGGGAAGAACCTGACATGACTCCAGGTATTGTGACACAGAAAGCTATGCCTTCACCTTGTCTTATGATTAGTCAGAAAGAGATACTCCAGAGATGTTCAGAGAAAGACAGAAATGACTCGGGGGGTTCCTGGACTGACTTATGAGGAAAAAGTGAGAAGGTTGCTGCTGTGCATCTGTACAGTTCTGCTAAGTGATTAATGGGGAATGTGATGATAACATACAACTAATTGAGACTTGTATATGCCAAAGAGAGGGGAATCACTTTGGTGTTGTATGATGAGGATGAGTAATGAGCACATACTGCTGTATGGAAGATGGCTGGATGGAGTACCCAGAGCAACAGCAGTTGCTTGATGGCAAAAGGGAATTGCATTAGACACTTGTTTTAGGAATATCAAATACTAAAAATCTGTTACTACCTGGCAATGCAACTTGACTTTTCTCACAAAGAAAACTCTATTTTCTGTGGGGTTTCTTCTTCATAGCTTAGGATGTTTTAAACAACGCTACTAGATACTGCCTTGCTTCATAATTTATTAAAAATAAACTGGAAGAAACTGCACTGGAAGGAAAGTGAATCAGGCAATTCTAGAAGCCTCTCATGTCTGCATTTTCATAGACTCTTATTAGAAATCTAGGGAAAACTATTTCTGTAGTGAGATGCTACAATTTTCAACAGCAAATGCTGTGGAAGGAACTGAAATAAACAGTTTGGTGCCATAAGTCTGTTCTGAAAGCCCGTAGGTAACCTCTGAGGTCTTACAGAAAATTATCTTTTCAAAACCTTGAAGGAAGATTGACAACTTCTACTTGGAATATTGAAGTTTATCTTGCCATTTGTAACAGCTACTGATAAAAATACAGGTTTAGGAAATCAGACTCTCAGGTTTCTGCTGAAAATTTAAGAAGTCTAAGTCAGGTAATTAAAAGTTCGCCAAAGTAAAATTAATTTCACAGAAGCATCCTTGCTTAAGACTATTCTGTCCAGTGAGGTAGCCTGGGATACACCATGGAGCCACAGAACACCAGTAGTTAAGCCCAGTTTGGCTCTGGAATGATATTCATTAACATTGCTTCTCTACAGCGGACTAAAAATACTTTAGTAATAGTAAGGAAACATGAAATACACTATTTATGTGAAGGGTTACTAGTTGGCTGTCAGATGTTATTGGAGTATTACTTCAGTACCAAATTATTACTTAAAATAACAACAACACAAACACAGCTAAAATAAACCCATTGGACCCTAAACCAGCTAAATTATACTTATTAAAACATTTATGAACCCTTATGTACTGCTTATAAATGTGTACTTGATGAATAGCTATGATCAGGAAGCACCTACAGTGGAATTTGGAAAATTAGGTGTCAACCTATTTTTCATTTTTTCTCTCATGCTTTTGTATCGGATGGTCCTTGGTCCTACTTCCCACATACTCTGTTTGAGACATTGTACTAAAGAGTAGGGTTGTATTGCTCCATCTTGAGTATTCTCTGCTTTGCTATTAAGGAGAGGAAAGAACCCACAGAAGTATTGCTTTTCCCCATAGCAAAGGAGGCTATTAGTATGCCAACCTGCTTGAAAGAGCTCCGAAATTTTGAAACATGTCATAACAAAGAAAACAATACCATGGTGCAAGAGCACAAATATGACAGTGTGTTCTCTCAGTCCTTCCTCATACACACCCCCTCTGGCTCTGGAAAAGAGGACAAAGCCCTAGTCCATCCAGATGTATGGAGGTGAAACTTCCTGAAGGCAATAACAATGTTTAGCTCCTATGCAGGGCTGGAGACTACACAAATTACTAGCGTTTCTGAAGCTTGCAATCTGTATAACCTAAATAATGATGCGTTAATGTAGGTTTGAATGTCTAGAGAGGGCCAGGCTCTCTCTAGTCATCTGTCTGATTTTATGGGGGTATTTGGGCTTCATAGATGGCTTTTCTAAAGCTGGTTTTGAGACTTCTGAGAGTGTCAATGAAGACAGGACAGTTTATTCAAGAGGAAAATATTTCCTTTCCAGAACATAATGAAACATGGAACCATATTCACCCCATTATTAAAGAGCTACTGCAGCGCTAGGCAAAGTTGCAACAGGATACAACCATCCTTGCCAAAATCACAGCTTTAGTGCCTTGAATTTGGCTGGAGGTGGATTTCAACTTTGTTTTTATGTCTACTTCAGACATAAAAGGCAAAAAGCCTGGCACAATAAAGGGACTTTCTTGTCTGTTATTAAATGAAACACCTCCCACAGCTCAATGAAGAATTGTGCAAAACCTGGACTTCGGTTCAGAAGCTCTAGCCTTCCCATGTGAGGCTGTGGTTGTTCTCCTTGCTCTTCTGTAGGAAGTCTCACCTTGGCCTATTGTGGCGGGTTGACCCTGCCTGGACGCCAGGTGCCCACCAAAGCCGCTCTATTACTCCCCTCCTCAGCTGGGCAGCAGAGATAAAATATAATGAAAGGCTTGAGATAAGGACAGGGAGAGATCACTTGCCAATTACCATCACGGGTAAAACAGACTCAACTTGGGGAAATCAGTTTAATTTATTACCAATCAAATCAGAGTAAGGTAATGAGAAAATAAAAACTAAATCTTAAGACACCTTCCCCCCACCCCTCCCTTCTTACAGGGCTTGACTTTATTCCCAAATTCTCTACCTCCTCCCCCTGAGCGGCATGGGGAGGGGTGGGGAATGGGGGTTGCGGTCAGTTCATCACACATTGTCTCTGCTGCTCCTTTCTCCTCAGGGGGA
>VYZW01001253.1:3209-13489 GCA_013401315.1 Balaeniceps rex | reverse complement strand
CGTCACTAGTCCTTGGTGAATCTGTATCTGCATGTGTGTATGCACACTATTTTTCCTCTACCACTTCCCTCCCACTCTGAGCTGCCTTCCTTTCCGCACTGCCCTTGAGCCAGGAGGTCAGCGCTACCACTTCTTTTTCGCCAGTCATGCTTTTCTTTCCAGATTTTCTCCTCTAGTTGTTACTTTCCCTCTTTCCAGTGGAGGGGCAGCAAGAGCCATTTGGCTGATTTAATGTTTTTCTGGGAAGGAAAAGATAAGACTTAGAAAAATAGGATGCTGATTTTTGCCTCCAGGCAAAATGTGTAGGGGGGACATTCTTTTTCTTGAGGGAGGAGATTTTTATTACCAGGGAGGGAATTTCCCCTAACAGAGCACTTTTACCTGAGTTCCCCTGAGACACAGGAGCCAGGAGCCTGTGTGCTGTCGATGTTATGGAGGGTCTGGGGCTGAATGACTGGTTGCCATCACAAAATAATCCAGCTTCCCAGAGGGAAGTAAAGGGGTTGCATGTGGCCTTGCAAACAAGAAGGAAAAGGAGAGGAGGAAGTGCCTGTAGAGTTGCAGGGTCCCTGATCACTGTGTGACCAGCAAACACCCTTGCTGAGAGCTGTAGAGCATGCTGAGAGCTGTAGAACAGGCCCTTTGCTAGAGCAGATCTGTGTCTCCATCAGCTGCCTAGCAGGGGGTATATACTAGAGAAAAACTGGGCCTACGGAGCTGTGTTAGCTGGCATTTCAAAGGTAAGATATTCTGTTTTCTTGTTTGCTTCCCACTGGGGGATCAGTTATATATTGAGGTGACTTGACTTGATACGCAGCTCCTTAGCAAATACGTTGATTCAACGTTTAGAGGATCATTTTGCTTTGTAGTGCAGAGTTATTTATTACAATATTTGTGGTAGGCTGATGACACTCTTGTGATGATCAAAAAGAATAAGTTGTGTATTTTTTTATGAATGTGTTAAACCAGTTCTGTCAAAATAGAGCTAATAAATACCAGTAATTGTTTAGACAGTTGAAAAGGAATAATTCCCCACCATTTCTGAAAACATAGGTAATGATTTGACTGAATGTGTATGGAGACCTATACTTACCTCTGCATTTCTGAAGCTGAGCGTAGAGTACTGTACTTGTTTTGTGTGAGTCTGGAATCTGAAAAGCTACATTTTTTTCACTGACCATGCCAAAGAATGTCTGCATAAAGTAGGCTCACCTGAAATGTTCAGATTTCATCTGCTAAACTGCTGTCGCAGGAGTGAAACACTGGGACAGCAAACATAGACTACACCTTTTGTCTTAAACTGAGAAAGCTGGTAGGAAGGTGGGCAGGGACCAGGGAGATGGCACAGGTTCTGCCAGTTTAGTGGAAGGTTATTAGTGGAAATCCTCACAGGCCAGCTTGGGACTGGTCTTACTTAACATTTTCATTAATGCGTTGGGTGTAGAAGGTTGGAACTGGCTGATGAAATTCTCTGCTGACACAAGACGAGGAGGCATTGTCAATGTAGAGATAATGTCCAGTTCTTCCCACACTGGGAGTGTGAGGGCAGGAATGATGGAAACATACTGAAAGTTTAATAGCTGAGGTCTTCTGCCTTTAGTGGAAATTGTTGGTCCCTACAAGCCAATACAGCATGAGGTGGGAAAGAACTAGGTGGAGAAAGATTTGGATATGCTAATTGACTACAGAATAACTGTGAGCTTCTGGTGCAATCTGGGAAAAGCCAAATGGAAATAGACTGGTCATTAATGGATTAGGTTTGTAATTAGGAGGATGCTAAAAATGAGATTCTGTAATAACCTCCCAGCCAGAGTAGGAAGAGCAGCAAACATAACTGGAGCTTCATGAACCGATGAACAGGGCTCCTGATGCAGGAGCTAACAGTATCGTATCAGGGGATAGTCTAATGATACAAGCCTAACCCAGACCTTATTTCCAATGAAAGAGGCATGTGTGGTTTATTTAGCTATACAGTGCATATAGAAAGGGAAATTGTTGTAGGCATTGCTGATTAAAATTCTGAAATCCAATAAATAAATTTAATATTGAATGATGATGGTGTACCATTTTATTCCTCTTAATTTTCATTAATTTCTCCATGTATGATATATTCTAGACTTTATGGAACTCATTATTTGTAATTGGTCTTGTGTCAACAAGCAGCAAAGATCAGACTGTCTGCCATGAGTGACAGTTGGCTTAATTTAGTAATAGTACTTAGCAGTTATGTAGTGCTTTAAATTTTCAAATCTGTTCAAATATTAGCTAATTAGTCATCACACCAATTGCTTTAAATATTATCAGGCCTTCTATCGAGATGGGTAAATAGCTGTTATCCGTATTTCAGAGATGAGGAAATTGAGACACAGATGGGCAAGTTACGTCTCTGTGTATCTTTATATATAGGTATTTCAAAGGCACCTATCACTTCGAGGTTGTATCAACAAGTTGATAGACTTGTTCAGCATCCTGATTCAGCATCCAGCGAAGCCAGTGGAAATCATTCTAGCAGCTCCAAAGGGTCTCCTTGCTGCCTAATTGGATTACCCTGCAAAGGCCAGCTTCCTAATAGCACCTAGCTAGTATAGTGCACTGAGATTACTTGATGAAAAGCAGATCTGCCCTGGCAGTCAGCACCCTTACTGGTGCTGTAGGGGACAGACAGAAGCACTTGGAAATGATGAGGTTTGCTCAGTCACCCAGTGAGTGAGTCCCAGAGGTGAGACTCCAGGATTCTTGAGTGCTCTGTTTTCTAGAAAAGTTATTTAAGAGCTTGAAAATATTGATAATCCAATGATGAGATTTTTCAGAAGTTCCTAGGTAAGCATCACCTGTTGATATTGGAAGGAGTACTTGGGTATTTTGACAGTCCCAACATAGATTTCTCAGTCTATTCAGGCATCCACATGACTCTTAAAACCTAGCCCTACACTTCAGTGGTATGTGGGAGCTAAAAACTCAGATAGGAAAAGCTCAACAAAGACTTGTCTGAAAAGTCCAAGACTCAGGAACCTGTTTATGTTGCTTTTTAAAACCTGAAGTTCTGTGGTGAAGAAAAAAGGAAAAGAAATCTTAGCCTCAAGTGTAATGCTGAAGGATCCTAGAAATCCTTCATCTATGAAGTGGCAGGCAGCTTTGTAGTGTCAACTAAATTTGAAGTACCTAGTCAAAGTTTGACCAGTCATGTGCAGTCTTATGGTTCAGCTGCATTTCTTGAAAGATGGAAGTAACCCTTTACAGATTCAAGAACATGTTGTCATGTGTATTAATTCAGAGTTTTCATCCCTTCAGCATTTACTATGCTTTGCATAAGAACTATCTGTTTCTGCAAATGTTCCTGCCCTTAAACTTGTTGGGATCTGTGACAGATAGCATAAAACAAGTGTAAGAACATATGGAAAACAGGCTTTTATCAAAATATATGAATGAATAATCAGGGTTTCATTTATTTTTTCTTCTAATGTTAACATTTGCTTGATCCTGTTAGTCAATAGTGCAGCTTTGAAAGATGAGCTTAGATGTGGGAAAGCAGCACAGACAGCATTTTCCTCACAGAGCTGCCACATGCTGCTAAATACACGCTGCTTTTGCCTGCCTTCCCAGCCAGGAATATCATGGTATTTGGGAAATATCGCAGTAACAAGAACATACAGAACAATCTTCTCTCTGGGTCAAAGCCCTACGCTATGCTCACAAATAAAGCTTTTCATGTTTGTTACTTGTTACTCAACAGCAATCAAGAAATGACAGACATTGTAAGGTAGACCCCTCCTTAGGCTTATGTCTGTAAAGAAAAAATGATGAGAAGGAGAGACGTGTTCCTCCACATACTTCAAGATGTCAGATGTTATTGGGGCATTGCAGTCAAAGCAGTGTGTTTACAGCAGAGCAAAGAGGTGAAATGAGCCAGAGAGATGAAGTCTGCTGAATCAAACTCCTTCTGTCTGCTGGAACGTTAGCAGCGTGTGTTCTCAGGCTTTAGATTCAGCAATGTGTGATCGATACTAATGCAATAACAAATGGCAGCTGTTGCACTCAGTCTCTGTTTTCAGCTACCCTTGAGCGTATGAGGGGTTGTTTCTTTCTGACCGTGTGAATCTTGTTAAGAACTCTGGTTAGCTACACCTTCCAAAAAATGAAATCTGAATTGAATCCAGGATCTTGTATGGCCACTGGTGCCAGGCTCCAGTGTGGGAGCAGGGGGAGGCCTGGATCTCCTCACCAGGTTGGCTGCTCGCTCTCCATAGCAGCTGCTTTCCCTGTGTCCCTTTGCTTCTGGCTACGATGTCCCTGCCACTTGGTTGGTGTTTGTAAGGGGATTGTGCAGTGGAAATCCAGCATGGCAGATCTTTGTGTCTGATAGAAGAACGGCAGCTATGGTCTGGCCGTGCTGGCAGTTTTATTGGCTGCTTTACCACTCCATCCCTGTTCTCCTTGTCCTAAGCCCTGGAGGGGGGAGATCTGCCTTCATCCTTTTGGGTCCATTCAATACCAAAATTCCTCCAGGCACCTTTACATTCTCTCTTCATAACTTGCAGCCATGTAAGTAATTTTTCTGAATGGGTTGGGAATAAATTAGGTCAAGATTTAATTTCCTCACTCCTTCATTCTGCTTTTTCTAGCCATGTGAGATTTGTGTTTCCTTCCTTATGTGTTTTCTCCATTAGCAGTAGTTGCTTTTTGCTTTAAAGGGCATTTAGAAGGAGACTCTCCCTCCTGTCACACAGATACAATGTATGTTTCAGTCCACAACCTTTTTTCACAGTTCCCCTTTCTTCCTTGTGTTCCTGCCCCCATGATACAAGATTAGTCCAGACAGAACACCAGAAAAGCAATTGTAGTGGAGTGACTATTTTTAATTTGGCAATGTGATGGACTATGGATGATCTAAGGGACAAGCATGGCTTCAGTACATGGCTAGGACACAAGAGTTTGTTTCTTAATCTGACTTCTTAGTTCCCCGATTCCTTGGCCTAAACACATGATTTAACTCTGTGCCCCGGTTATCTAACCTACAACCTGACGATAATGGTAAGGATTCATGTGTTTCATAAGGCTTAGTATGAAAGTGTAGTAGATGGACCTCCTTTTCATTTGGGAAAGGAGCTCAGTCATCTGATCTTTCTAATAGCCAATTTTATGCCGTTAAAAACCGTTGAAATAAGGATTGTTTCTATGATGAGACCAAAGTCTTGTCACGAATTGTAGGGAGATGTGTAAAAAGTCAGGTGGAGCTCCTGTCCTGGAAAATTGTGAAGTTAGTGAAATTGGTTTTAAAAAAATAGGCTATTATTCCAAATTGTGCAAAAACGGTAAATGGATAATAATTTCTAGGTTTGCTTGAAATGAAGCTTGCTAAGGGCAGTCTCAGGCAGTCTTCTGTAGTCAAGCAAATTTCTTATTAAGAAAATGAATAGGAGTTTATTGAAATTATTGGATTGGAGTCATCAGTTCTTTCTTTTCTGGTAGCCCTTCAATTCCTGACCCCACAGTGCCTGAAGTCATACTTGGGTTTCACAAATCTACATACGCAGAGAGAGAAATGAGATTATTGTGCTAAAGATCACTATCTGCCTAGAATACAGAAAAAACCCATATACACATGCTCAGCTATTTATACACATATAGAGAGAAAAGATGACAGCCTAATGTAAATTAGTGTAGCTTAATTGAAGTCAATCAAACTGCTAATTTGATTTAGTCAAACTGTACTAATTTACACCATCAGATGAGATTTTGGCCCTTACTGCTTTAATTTTGTACTAATCTGTTTATAGCTTTCAAATATATGGAGCCAGTCGATTGCTAAACTGTTTATTGGGTGTGGTTCCAGGATTACAACAGTAATTATTTTGCTGAAGCCCTTTATTTTCAAAAATGCATGCTTCAGATTTACATAATAGGACTAGACAATGACTAAGGGGCAAATTATACCAAGATTATTGCATGCACTTACGCATGTGTTATGTTTTTATGACTCAGAATGGAGCTTGTTTGTGTTCCAGCTTTGGACAGAGGTGTCTTTGGAGGGGGGGAATACTGTAGAGCACAAGAATTACAAAAGAGTCTCAGCCTGTGGAATTCTGTGCCAAGACATGATGCTAGACGATAAAATATTACTTAAGTGTGAAGGTGGGGGACTTGGTTATGAAATGCCAAACGGTTTTCCAGAGCTCTGCTCTCTCAATATGCTATTTATTCCATCCTGAGAGCTGAGGCCTTCAGTGTTGATCCTGACTGCAAAACATCTCTCCTCTTTGCTACCTGATTCCAACTGCTGGCACAGGAGCATTCAGAATGGTATTTTGGGTGCTGTGTGCCTGGAATTACCCATTCTTGGTGCCTTTCCTCATGCCAAAGAATGGTGTTGATAAGGACAGTGGCATGGTGCTTTGAACAAGCTTTGAAATATTGTTTTTCCTCCTTTTCCTTTGGTGTGCTTCACAGAATAGTTTGCATCCATTTGATACGCAGGAAAGCTGCCAGCAATCTTCTGTCTGCAGAACTACAGCAAGCGAGAAGAGCTTCAGTTCAGCAGCAGTGCCTGCATTGGGAGTGACAGAGCCCACTGCTCCTCCTTGCATGGCGATCAGGCTTAGTCTTCCCCTTCCCTGTGGAGCCTTGTCAATCAGCGAGCCAGTTACTACTAGGTTTGATGGATGATGATGGTGGTGAAGACACTTTTGTGTAGGCTGGATACTTGAATGAACCTGTTCAGCCTGATTGTTGGTAGGACCTACAGTCTGAAGGTGAAAGGCTTTATACTCTTATCTCTTGAGCTGCGCAGCCTCTCTCCTGGCTTCTTGGTGTTTACAATAATTACCTTAACGAAACAGATCATCATCTGCTTGCTCTCATCAAGTGTGCAAAATGGTTGTTGGAGAGTTCAGGACTGCAAGATTTGCTTTCTTGCAGCCAGAAAAGAAATTAATGAAAACATTATTCCAATAATCCCCAGCTCTGACCTCTTCAATGCATCCTCAAAACTAAATGTATATGAATAATTATCTAGGTTTTGTAAACAGAGTTAAGTAGAAAGATACAACCCACTTTGGGATCACCAACTTTGACAGCAACTCTTTAAAAAAAAAAAAAAGTCTGTGAGGCAACTTACTGTAACTCTTATAAGTTTTCAAAATGACCTCAATCTTCATAACTGCTTGTTAAAGGATTTTCTAAAAAGAGCAGCAACACCTGGAGACTCATTTATCACTGTCTCTGCCCACTGGCGATCCCACCTACACACTGAAGAATGACTGCTAACATAATATTTATGCAATAAACCAGCTGAAATATCTAAAAAGAAAAGCCTTCTGTAGGGATGGTAGAGATTAAAGAAG
The DNA here is from genome assembly GCA_013401315.1 of Balaeniceps rex. Classification (NCBI taxonomy): domain Eukaryota; kingdom Metazoa; phylum Chordata; class Aves; order Pelecaniformes; family Balaenicipitidae; genus Balaeniceps; species Balaeniceps rex. Next base: position 6,149 of record VYZW01001253.1, on the reverse strand, counting down.
TATTTGAAGTCATTGGTTATTTTTTGCTGCTTGATAAACAGGGAGGATTCTTTTGGTTTCATGGTACAGTTCTCTTGAAGAGAAAAAACTTTTTTGTATCTATTCTGACACAGGAAGGCCACCTAAGACCAAGCAGGTTTTCCTGTTATGAAAAAGATTCTTTTTTTCCCTCATCTTCATGCTTGTAAACTATGCTGTTGTCTTCTGCGACTCAAATCTATGGAGCAGGGCGATTCTGTAAATCTCTTGAAGCCATTTGTTGCCTCTTGAGCCTCTTTAATGATGTCCAAAGGCATCCACCTTGCAAAGACCAGCCTGATAATTCCTAGCGACCTTAACCTTCTCTAACTGAAAAATGCTGCGAAGACTCCACCTAAGACCCAGGTGTTTAAACTGTCTAGTAATAGAGGTGCAAAGCTTATAAAGGAACCAAAGCCACAGGCAGAACTGGAGCCCTGGAGGTGCATTACTAAGCATAGGCTCAGCCTGAAACCTACAGAGTTGAGTGGAATGACCTTTTGTTAACTTCAGTCAGTCCAACAGCTTTGGTCATGAGTGACAATTGGGTCTGTAAAGCAGTTCTGACTTTCTGCTTGCAAATATAAGGTCCCTCTCCCTAGGCTTCTGTCTCTCCTGTGCAGTTGCTCTGTGTGTTGAAATTCAGGAATGGCCATGAAAACCAAATTTTATCTTAGATCTCCAGGTCATCAATCCATGGAGTTCTTAAACAATAGGAGTCCATTAGTGGTAGTACAAATATACGCTAACTATGTTGGTCAGTATAAATGAATAGGGCTATCACTTCAGATCATGTTGGTCAGTCTAAATTATGTTGGTCAGTCTAAATAAAAAGGACTATCTCTTCAGATCTAGGAAGCTTGGCACCGCTGGACTATCACTTTAAAACCATATGTGATAATTCTGTTGGGTCATACGTTCACGTACAGTGCAAGTAAATGGATTGTACAAAAGAGGAACAATTTGTATACAGATGGTCGGCAAAAAATAGCTCTGTCAGAGCACAGGGAACATAGCCACCAAATATGAGCTGAGAGACACAGTCCCCATGGCCTCATGGAAGCATTAGTGACTGTCCATGTAGCAGCTATGCATGTATGCTGTAGTCAGCAAGAACACTTACTGAATGGGATGTTCTGTCTTCTGTATGTATCCTCTTCCTGTCCACCAGCTTTGTTTAAAACAAACAAAACAACAACAACCAAAGACCTAAACCAAAGCACAATAACAAAACAAAACAAACAAAAGCAAGCAAAAACCTCCCAGGGCACACAGAAGTAACATGTTAGAGCTCTCCAATACCTCTACATCAAGGCTTTGACCAGGGATAGTTTGCCCTTTAGTTGTGTTACTTTAGCAGTGTCTGTTAGCAACAAACATCACCGAGTTGTCAGTTCACATGAGTAAGTAGCTGGGAAATACTTCTTCAGAAAAAATCCTTGCAGGTTGTAGTGGATCACAAGTGTGAACATGAGTTGGGAAAACTGTTTAAAAAAAAAAAAAAAATTGCCAACCTGGGACATACAAACAGGAATATAGCTGACAAGACACATGAAGTAATCCTGTTTCACTCAGTGCTGATAAGGCATCAGCTGGAGCACTAGATCTGATTTTGGGCTGTGCCTTTCTAATAGGACGTGAGCTCATTGGAGAGAATCCAAAGTGAACAAGGGAATGATTGAAAGTCTGAAAAACCTAATGGTAAGGAGAGATTGAATGAATTGGATTTTTTTGGCCCAAAGAATGGAGTATTTCAAAGGGAGAGAGTTTAATAAGGGTCCTCAAATATATAAAAAGCTCTGGCAAAGAGGGGACTAATAAGAAGGTAACTGTATCTAGTAAAATCTGACATTGTTATTCCTTATTTCAGGCTAAATGGCTCTAATCGGAATGTGTTAGACAATAGGGTAGGTATTCAGGAATACTTTGTAGTGATAAGGATAGTGATTGCCTGGAGAAGTAGCAGAGTTTCTGTGAGCGGAAATCTTTTAGAAAAGGTGGGTAAATATCTTTGAAGAATGATGTAGGAGCAGATGATTTTGCCTTGGAACACAAATATGAACAAGAGTATTAATCCTTTTTAGTGTTATCTTTGTTATTTCATGGGGAAGGGGAAACAGCAGAGAAGATAAGACTGCCAAAGGCTTATGATGATTTGTGCAAATTTTAACATGCAATTCTAGTGCCATGTATATAGATAGCTTCATCATCATGAAACATGATGGTAATCCACATAGACATCTCACTGGTATACCCAACTGTCTGTATGGGCTGGTAAAAGAGGAGTATCATAGGGTGGTACCTGCACAGGGCAGATGAGGTGGTATGGGTTAATANAAGTGCATAGAAGCCACCAATTTAATGTTTAGTGTCAGCAAATAAGGAAAAAGCAGAACCTGAAACTAAGCAACCTTCTTGGCAGTTGGCATTTATCTAAGACTGATGTTTGGACACTTACCTTTACTTTTTTTTTTTTGCAAGAGGAGAGGCAAGAAGAGGAGGAATGTCCCTGTTCTGAGCTGATAGTTGCTACATGTGCTGCACGGGGAATGCAGATGATGATACTCGACAAATTTGAAAATTCTAATCAATACCACATCCATCTCATTCTGTCTTCCTCACTGAAGGAAATGCTACAGCCTGTTTGCTCTCAGCCAACCACAGGCATATGTATAATCAATAACTTGCAATGATATGAGGTCAACTCATGCAGCAAAAATACTNCTTCCTGGGAAGCAGGGCCTCAGCATGAGTAACAATTGCTTGAGAAGACAAATGCCATAACCAGAATGTCCCCCCTTCCTCCTCCTTTTCCCTGAGCCTTTATTGCTGAGCACAATGTTATATGGTATGGGATATCCCTTTGATCAGTCTGGGTCAGCTGTCTTGGCTGTGTCTCCTCCCAACCTCTTGCCCACCCCC
>VYZW01001252.1:167428-199653 GCA_013401315.1 Balaeniceps rex | reverse complement strand
CCCCGCGGCCCCGACCAGCAGCTCCTCACCTTGGTGCTGCTGGCGGTGAACGCGCTGCTGCTCTTCACGGCGCTGGCCGCCTGGGCCTCCCGCCTGCTGCGGAAGAAGGTGCTGGGGCGGCGGCGGCGGAAGGCAGCTCCCGTCCACGTCCGGCAGCTCTACTCCACCCGCCGGCCCCTCCGCTCCATGGGCACCGGCGTCTCCGCTGACTTCTCGGGCTTCCAGTCCCACCGGCCGCCCCGCGGCGCCGCCTGCGCCCTCAGCGAGGCCGACCTCATCGAGTTCCCCTGCGAGCGCTTCATGGACAGCAGCGGCGGCCGCCACGGCGATGACCACCTGCTGCAGCGGTTCGCCGACTGAGCCCGCCACATTACAGCTCCCGTGTGGCGAGGCCCACTGGGAGCTGTAGTCAGCGTGGCGAGGGGAGGCAGCCGCTGGTCTGTGAGGGGATGGCGCGGGGTTGCGGCCTCCGAGGGGGAGAGCTGCGGCGCAGTGGCTGCGGTCAGCCGCCCTTACTGCAGGCCAGGGTTGATGCCATCTGTGAGGCGGGCTTACTGGGTCACCTCTGCTGGGAGGTCACCCTTCTCTCAGAAATCATCGCCAACCCAAGCGAAAGCCCTGACTGGCGGTAAGCGTTCCTTGCCACGAGGAGAGCAAAACGGCGGGAGCTGCTGCAAACGGCAGCTGGTGCCTCCCTCACACGAACTCAGGGCCGTAAATTTTAAGTGTGCTGTTTTACAGGTGGTTTTCTCAAACTGCAGTTACAGTGAGCAGCCTGACCCCGCGCGAGGACGCTTTGGACAGACCTTTCCAAGGCACCAGCCCTTCCTAATCAAAATTTTGGACTGAGGGTTGTCTTTTAATGTTACTGTTGAACTGTGTGCAACCAGCGAGTCATCTGGAGGGCTGGAAATGTACGATTTTTTGCTGGAGAGTTTGAAGGCTGTGCCATTTTAACTCAAACTGAATGTGAGGCGATTCAGTGCACATGAGTATGTTTTCATACTTTTTTGTAAACGGGAAACAATAATGCAGCTGGTTAGTTTTACAGGAATATATTGCTGACACCACTAGGAAAAACTAACAGAGTTTTGCAATGTGTTTACAAATGAGCTATTTTTAAATTGTTTTTGAATAAATACTGCTTGGTACTTGTACACATTAATGTGTGCTGTAGTTGTCTGGGTCTGTGATGGTCAGTAGATCACTGACCTTCGCATTATCCATCTTCGCTTCTAAATGGGTGGATGCAGAGGTGAACCGTTGATGGATAAATAATATTGGTGCCTTTCTTCAGAAACAATAATAGGTGAGAATATTTCAGGAATGTGAAACAGTCTTTATTCTAACAGGCAATTCTCTCTTAGCCTTAGCCTGCTAAAGTTAGAAGCTTTATGTACCTCACTGTGAAATAAAACATTTTTGTATATTAATCTAGATCCTGTGTTTTGTGTAGCTGAGTGAGTAATGCTGAAGTTAAACTCTTATGCAGTAGTATATGATGTTTGAGTTTATTTTGTTTTGTTTTAATTAGAACTTTGCTTTTGTTTTTAGAGCAATGCTAATCATTTTATGATCAGTTGCACTCTACTTTCTCTGACTTTTACTTTCCTAAATATTTACAGAATGCGATTCTGTTACTATGAAATATGGTGGTTTAGTTTACATTAATAATTCTCTCTGTGTGGTCTAGAAATGAGCTAATTAAGAAGGTCCAAACTGTGGTTACACTTTAAATGCAAATGTTTTAGATGGAGTTTGGTAAATTGTTCAGACCATTGATACTACTTCTGCCCCTTTGAATTTATTGTGCAACCTCAGATGAACTCTTGTGGAACTGAATGGTTTGAAGGAAGTGTTAGTGGACTATGGAGACATTCATCTCAATATCATGCATTCATTGCTGACCTGAGGTGTTCATGACTACAAGTTGTTTATTACCATAATTGCAAGTAGGCGATTTGGGGTTTTTTCCTTTTTTTTTTTCTTTTCTTTCTTTTCTTTTTTTTTTCTTTTTTTCAGATGAACAAGTGTTTAGAAAAGACACCATAGTAACTGGTACCTTCAATTGGAGTTCAGTGACTAAATGGAGAGAACAAGACTTTATGTTCTGAGGGATTTTTGTTCAATCTTTAAATTCAAATGGGAGGAAAGGAGAGAATGTAGGGATTGTTTGCCTTAATCTTTACCTTTTAAATGGAGAAAAAAAAATCAGTTAAGACTTGATTCTTGATTCAGTAGCAAAAAGTCCTTTGGGATTTCATTTTGACAGGCAGCAGTTTTCATGAATATCAGGGGCCAAACTCGATTGTCAGTGTATAGATTAAAATTTATAACTCTTACAGATACAATGTTTCATTGAATTAAAACTGAAGGAATCCAGGATCAGGTTTTAGTTTTTGTTACGAATCTTAAATTTCTGTTCTTTTGGACCCCCGGGTGCTTTTGGCCATTTATGACTGACTGTGGAATACACCACTGTTTGTTGTTAGAAATGCAGTGGGGATTATTGAGTAAAGATGTGTATCACACTAACGTTAGCTCTATCACTGGATATTCTTCCAATGGGAGATGCATAGATGCTGTACATGGTTATAATCAATTATGTCAATAAATCCATTTTCTGAAAGAAAATTGGTGTCTTAGATTGTATCTCATAATGCATCACTCTTCAATCATAGACTGGCTGTAACTTCTTCGTGTTACTAGCACTGCTGTTTCTTACGACTGCAGAGAGTGCCTCATCATTCATTCTCTCATGTATTTCAGCATACATTATGTTTTCTCTTTTGGTTGTAATATGTTTGGATAGTGCAAACACTAAAATAGTTAAAACGGTCAGTTCTGAAACAGGTAGACCACTGTCCCAAGGTAGGCTAATAAGGTCCTGTTACATCAGTGAACTAATGATCCTTTCTAAGCTAAATAAAAAATGATGATTGTTTGGGATAATACAATTTTTTAAATACTCACTGGAAGTTACAGTTCTGAGGGTTTTTCAGTATTATCAGGCTAATGATATATCATATTGAGCATATACTTGTTTTTCTAATCAATAATACACTGCTTCTTTTTGAATTTATACAAATGTCTGGAGAATTGCTAGAATGAAATGGCTCTTTGCTCCAGCCTGGGAGAAGTAAATATATAGATCAACACAACAACAAAAAAGAAAATGGTTAACGGAATGAAATTGGTGACTTCTTAAAAGTCGCACATACCGTAACTCTAGGATTGCTTAGGCTTTGTGTACAGACATTGCTTACAGCTTTTTTGCAGGGGGGGAGCTGTACTGGCAGGTGGTTGAGGAAAGAAATGTCAGTGACATTCAATGACTGAATGATGTAAATATTACATGGCCCTATTTTTACCAGTAGTAAAATATTTGTGTCCTTTTCAAAGTAAGGTCCTTTCTAAAAATGACTGTAATTTCTAAAAACGAGCTGTTTTTAAATGGATTAATCTGCCATCAATCTGTGCTCAAAATGTTTTGTCCTTCTAGCAGAAATAGAGTTTTTACTGCCCTGTCCCCTCCCGGAATCCATGCAGCTTGGGGAAGAGTGGACTCAGTGCTGTTGTCCTGCTAAGTAATTACCAGGCATGTTATCTATCAAAGATTGAAAATCGCCCAAATGCTGTCCCATCAAATTAAGTGGACTACTGCTGGGGGGGTCCACAAAAGGTACCGGGGCTTCCCTGGTGGCAGCACTGCGTGGTTGGGCAGCCTCTGCCCACCTCCTGCTCCCCCCCTCGCCCCGCAATCCCTGACCCTTTGCTGCAGTCAGCTGGCACGGTTGTTTGTGCAGCTGGAAGGTGAACTGCGAAATTGATCCTCCTGGAAAATAACCTTTCCTAGTACCTCCCCTCTCCTCTTGTTTTTCAGCCAGCTCAGTTTCTTTGACTCTGTTCAATTTGTACGAGTATTGGAAGTGGCAAAATGGGGGGGGGAGGGGGGTGGTGCAGTGCAGAGGCAGGAAAAAGCAGTCAAAGGTGGGAAGCTGCTTAAACAATCTCAAGTAGTCTTGACACCCAGTGTGTCCACAGTCTAAGAAAATCTAGACTATTCACATTAGATGAAAAACCTATATAGAGTATATACCTTTACTGGAAAATTGTTAATGATTTGCAAAACTGAAAACACTTAAAACTTCTTTATGAGATCCTAGAAACACTGAAGTTACAGCGCAGGGCTAGAGAGAAATAATCTGAAGTGAACAGGTCTATAATGGTGTCAGTGAAGGTTTACATGTGCGTGAAAAATCCTTGTTGAAAAGCACCCTGCTTGACTATCAGAGCCTGTGTCAACACAGATGGATTTATAAAAATATTGATTTCTTTATGCAGTGCTATCTTTAGTTCTCACAAAGCACTGCGAATGCCACATTTTAAAATACCATCATTATTTAAACCATGTTATTACCCTTACAAGAAGGGATCTGGTAAATTCAGTACATGTCTCTTGTGCCTTTTCCTTTCTGCTCTTTCCTGGGAGAGATTTGGAAAATGAGGAATTGGTAGGGGAAAAAAGAGTCTACTCCAGTTCCATCAGGATATTTGTTTAACTAGTAAACCTACATTTAGATTGTAGTGTATGAGTCCATAAAAAATCATTTGTTTTCATGACAGTATATGTACGTGCAGAAAATTCCTTCAGTGAGCAGGAGAAATACTACTTCATTTCCAGAAACCTGGCTGCTCACACTAATTCATGTTTCTCTGGCCACCAAGGGTGTGCATATGTTGTGTGAGCTCCACAAGTGAAGCTTTGGTTTAAACAATGATTTTTAAAATCAAATCGGCCAAATTGTGTGTACACAGTGATGTACTTGATTTTTCATCTGGGCAAATCTTTTGAGAGGAGTTGCTATATAAATGTTGATCTATAATCTGATATTTGTTAAGTGTGAAACGGGAAATAAATATAAGGAAACTGTGTGTGTGCCAGACGCTTGATTTGTTCTTTTTGCTCCATTCTAAATATAGCATAGTTTTGGCAGCCTGTCCAAATACTGCTGTTGTGTTTTTCTCCATGAAAAAGTTGAGTTTTCTCAAAAGCATGCTTTAATTCCCGTAGAAATTAAATTCCCATAGAAAAACAGCCAATTGTCTTTGAACACAAATGTTTATCTTAATATCATTGTACATTAATTTATTTATGTTTTTTAAAAGAAATCTATATCTCATTTGTTTTTACAAACAAGGCTGTAAGAATTAAAATTAATAATACAGTATGAATAAGTAGCTGGAAGAAAACTGCCTAAAAAGATAATAGAGACATTTACTAACCAAGAAGAATCTGACACTTCAAAGAGAATTTATGAGTATTTATGGTGTGACGTGTATCTCATTTGTTGTTGGATTTTTAAAGGTACATTTATTTTTAATTTTATAATCTATGCATAATAATTTTATGTCAGAGAAATAACCTATTAGTCCAGGGATGGGGAGGTCCCCACATACATAAGTCTTAAAAGCTATTGAGTGCTACAAAGAAAATTGGGGTACTGATAAAAGTATTAATTCCTATTAATGTATCACCTGTTTTTTCATTGCAAAGCTTATTTGAAGTTGCTGCCAGGCACAGCAGTCCTTAGCTAATACGTTAAATGTCGTCTCTGGACTTTGGATAGGTAGGTATAATCCTATTCCTTACTTTACCAAAGTTGTTTTTTTTTAATGTTCAGGCAAACATATTCTCAAATCATGTTAATATTTTTTTCAAAATATTTCAAATTTTTGTATATTCAGTATTTCAAAATACTTTACCGCTCTTTGGAGATCCGTCCATGTGGCACCTGTACCAAGAGAGAATCTGGACAAACATTAGAGCAATCTGTCAGTCAACATATGTATGCTACTTTGTAATGTAGCAAGTGTTCAGAGGTTGTGAAGTGAGGGTTTTATTTTTCATAATCTTGTGAGAATGAACAACCAACAAAACGTTCACGCAGGGCCATAGCTGTGCCCTCTAGCTGTGGCAAATATAGTACCGTAATATAGCACCTTATGCATCAGTCTGGTCTGGTCTAGTTCATTTTAATTTGTCATGTGAGACTGGAAAAAAAGACTTGATTATGAGACCTGAATTTCAAGGGAATAGAGTGGAAAAGCTTTTTGTGAAGTCCTTGGCAAAAATCCTGTTAGCCAGACTTTTGCCTGGTTCATTTAATTAGCTTCTCCCGTGTGCAGTTTGTTTCATTGTCATTAGTTTAGTATGTTTGCTTAGTTGTAGTAAATGTTTAGAAGTAATTTGAAGGCCTGGATACATATAATAGATAAAAAACATACACAGAAAGATAATGAGACAAATTTTCTCATTGAGAGACTGATTTATCTCATAAGGGACAAATATTTCAGGGATGATGTTGTTAAAATAAACCTGAATGCCAGTTTTAAGTCAAGAAAGGAATTCTCGCTCCTTGGAACATGAAGAAGGTAGGAAGGTTGTAAATAATTACGTGACTCTTTTGTTTAATTCCTTGCCAATAAGAGAAAAGATTGGCATTATGTTAACCAATTATATTACACGGGGATATGCATGTATCCTGTCTGGATCCAGAAAAGTTCACTGAAGTGATGTCTGTGCTATCACTTTTAAACTAAGAGATACACTGTTAACACTGCTGTAGTTCATCCTGACAGTGAGAAAGACCTCTTTTGATATGTCCAAATCCATGTTTTAGTACAATTGTTAACTTCATCTATCATTGTATCATTGATATTTAAATGTTTAAATATTAAAGTTAAAATTTAGTTTAAATACTGAAGTTAGTTAGCATGGTAGCAGCCCCTATCTGACTACTGAAAACAATTTGAAATAAGGGAGAATACTCAGTGGTGATACCTGTCAGATGAAAGGTCAGAAATAATTTTACTCCAGAGGAACACATTCAGGAAAAGCATGCTTTCAGAAACAAAAATATTTGTTTTGTTTATAGCTGAAGGATAACCCGGTTTATTTGGAGTTACTATGTAATGATCTAAATCTTGAATGAATATGCTACTAGACAAGGCTCATATGTTAGACTTATGAGACAATTTGGAGTGTTGCTCAGTACATATAGCAGATGTTTTAGCATGCCATTTTTTTTTCAGCAACAGCTTGATCCTTCTTCTGTTTTCACTCCATGAGAATGAAAAGATTTCAAGACTCTTAATGTAGGTACCCATCAATAATAGGTCTGTGGCAATGGAATTAATTGTATTGCAGAACTGTGCTCTAAGATTCAGTGTTCATCTTAAAAAAGAAAAAAAATATTTAGTTCTCAGATCTGATCAGCTTGGAGAGATGAACATGAGTGCTAACTGGCATGGAAATGTCTTTCTCAGCTGATAATTACTGAAGAGGGGGAATCTTTCATGATCGTTGTAGTAAGTTGTTAACTCTGAAACCTAAAGATGCCAACTGTTTCATTGTTGATGACATTACTGTAAGGACCCAAGTCATTTTCCCCCAAACCAAACTTCTCCACTTCCTCTTGTTGCCTAAAAAGATCTACTTATTATTTAAAATATTTTGTCAAAACCTTCATTTTTTCTTTCTCCCAGCAGCGCTCCTGCATTAGGTATTGACAGCATAAAACTCTGCAACCTGTTGCAACTTTATAATGTAAGAGCAGCACGAGTAACTCAGAGAGAACTGTATTCACTGAGTTCAATATGAAAATGAATAAAGTAGTAAATGTGCCAACAAATCTGGAACTTGCCAGTAGTTCCCGTAAGCCTGGTGCAGGTGCTGGGATCCTTGCTGTACAGTTCTGCAGTGCTGCTTGTGCCTTCCACCTGACTGCTCTTACTGTTGCAGCACTACCTCCTTCTAACATCTTACTCATTGGCACAGGGTTTTCTCCAACAGATTAGGGACATTCTGTTCAGCCTGGTAGCCGTTCAGTTATTTGTTTTTTCTTATCTCATTTTTTAAATTCTATATAATGGGAGTTTGTTTGGGTTTGTTTTATCTGGTTTGAAATGGAGATAACAGCCGTTTAAAATAGAGTCTGCTCTTAGAAAGAGAAGGAAGGAGTACATGAATTTTAAATAAAAAACTTAAATAAATCCTGCTTAAATGATTGGAACGATTCACTGGGATCCCACTGATACTATTCTGCTGGCACAAAGGGAAGTGCAGAGGCTTCTGGTTTTCCTGCCAGGATGTATCCCTAAGAACCTGAGACTGCAGAGGTCCAGTGGGAACTAAAGACATCCCTTCCTTCCATTTCTGTGGCTCAAATGGAAAAGAGATTCAGGGTCAGCATCTTGTTCACTGGAATGGCTAAGAACTTTATTTATTCTACAAAGTATATATTGACCTAAGCTGATTTTGTAACTGGAGAGTTATAAATAGGTTTCATACTAAAGGCAGCATCAAAAACCTGACATTTTTGGAGACAAAATCTCCTTACTTTTCCTCTGTAAAACCAAAGTCAGCACAGACTGAAGTAACTGGCAGTATGCTGAAGGTGTTAACAGCTCTTTGAGGTGTCTGTAATACGCAACTGGGTATGCTTTATTCAGTTAAAATAGTCTCTCATATATTTTATTTAGAGGTATTTAGAATATGTTCCAGGTGGAAAATACTAATGAATTCCAAACTGTTAGCTTGTAATGATGCTGACCTACTAAGATTTTGGATTCATTTGTTTAAATTTGCACTTGCAAGTGCACCTGAGGCATTCCTGAACTTCAGACTGATCGTATGTTTTTATCCAACCTGTTAAAATCACCTACCATTCCAATTAGCACAACTGTACCTGGAAAACCGCTGCTGTTCTCACTTACAGCTTTTTACTTTTAGCCTTTTCACTTACACCATGGTAGAAAATCATCTTAATCTACAAGCTCCTAGGCCTTGAGATATGCAATTGCTTATGAAACAGGAGAATGGACATTTTTCTCAGTCTTCCAAACACAGCCAAACTCTAACAACCAGAACAGGCTTGGCTTTTGGTTTTTTGGTTTTTCGGTTTTTCTTTTTTTTTTCCCTGTGGTAAATAACTGATGGATTAGAGCTTTGCAAATATACTGCAGTTGCCAATGTCTACCAGTAGTGACAGTAGTGGCAAGACAAACATGTATGCACTGGAATAATCATTTGACTGTTCAGATTGAGAACTCTACAAAATTTGGGCATGTGCAAAACATCACTAGAACCGATTTTAGAGCTTTAGGACTTACCAGTTATGTTATTGTGGGGTTTTGTTTCTCCAAAATGTCCTTTCTCTTCTCCCCTGTTCTATTACCTTCTCCGTCTGGCTAGAGGGTTTTGGATTGATGCAGCAAAAGTGACTAGAATATGTGGTTAAGGATGCTGACCAACCAATGTGTCTGAGAAGCTGCAGATGCTTAGAAAATATGATGCCTTAGAAAATGTGTGAAATATAGACTTCGGGAGGCATTCAAGCTCAACATTGTGGTTATTACATGGATAGCTGTCCAAATTCATGTGTTATCATCCCTGTTTATCCCCTGTTTATCCCCTTATCATGGTTAGCTGCCTTTTTTTTCTCTTTGTGATCTGTAATGAGGTGTCAAGTTTTGTACCTCTTACATTGTGTTTTGATATGGTCCTGACTACTGTAGCCACTAATGTAGTCATTGCATTTCTCTCCAAAGCGGCCAGAACATGTATTGTGTATTGTTTTTATGTAGTATCAACAAAGTACAAGAGGAAAAGGATTATGGATTTAGAAAATGTGTTTCTTGCCTAAAGCTTTACCATGCAGCTGATGATAATCCAGGCAGACAGCCCCAGTGATCTATAATTTGGTCTGATTCTTCAGAAAGACTGCTGCCTCTCTCCTGAGACGGGAAAAGCTGTCAGACTTCTCCCATTCTGCATTTGTGATCTTTCCAGTTTGGATGAATCTAGTTTCCTAAGTTTCTTTACAGAAGGAGGTAAAATCCTGACATATGGGCCAGTGGTAGAGCTTTTATCACCTGTATATGTTTTCACATCAAAGAGCTTGTGTAGCTGCCCATTTTTCAGACAGTGCCCTTTGGACCTAAAGCGGTCAGGATCGGACAGGAACAGCCAGAAACCAAATTTTTATTCATGAACCTGAATAATCAAACTAAGAGTATTTCATACGTTACACAGAGGAATTCCAAATCCGGCATAATTCTTCTCAAAGGCACTAATCTCATTTTAGGCAGCCTTCTCTTTCTGGTCCCCAAGGGAGCTGCGCTGCAGAGCGGTCCCTCTCTCCTGTGCCACCCTTCTGTGTGCTGCTGGGATTAGCCTGCATTTCTGAGAAGCCTGCGGAGGTTTTTTTGCTTCTTGTTTTGTTTGTTTCCTGATGTGTAATAGGCCCTATACGTGTCCCCTCTTTCTTTGCCTTATTAGGCTTATAAAACATCAGGATTATGGCAACTAGGTCATTACAGCTGCCGAAACTGATGTAATGATCTCTGCGTGTTTTGAAGTCAGGAGTTAGAATCGGTGGTTTATAATGCTGAAATATTTTAAAAAATCTTTTAGAATTCCTCTGCCCTTTTTGTGTCCTCAAATTCTCAATTTACTCTTCCAAAAAAGTAAGTGGAGTTTTTCTGCCTCATCTTTTCCATGTAAATCATTGTGCCTGACCCATAAATATAAACTTCCAAAGAGCAAATACTTTGCATCTGAAAAGGTCAGAATGACATGTATTTTCCTGAGGGGACAGAAGACCTCTCAATACATCCAGGAAGACTTTATTAACCATCCATTTAAAATTACATAAAGTTAAATATCACTTTGCAAAAGGGATTGTTTTGGCGAACAGCAGGGATATAACTAAAACTATATTTATTATATATTACTACCAAATTTAGACTACAGGATTACAGCATAAAACCACAGTTGTTTACTAATCCTCCAGATTAAATTGTTATTTGTAGAATTATTTGTTTTATCAATGTAAATACACTAGGACAAACTGGTGCAGCACGATGGATCCCAAGGCAGCCCAATTTTTGCTAATTTCCATAGATCTACATCAGACCTGAACATGAGCCAGTCTTTCTGTTTTCCTGCTTCCGCGGCAAAAATTAGCTGTAGATATTAAGAATTGGTGGTCTATTTAAGCAGGAGTCTGGTTAAAAAAAATCAATTATTGATCTCTTTCATGTAACTGTGAAGTTATATTCTCATCATTCGTGACACAGTGTGTGAAACTAATTAATTTCTGGAAAATGTTCATCTGTGATTCAGCTACGCCCATTATACTTCTTGGAATATCACACGGAAAATGAAGCTACCAAAAGGAAACATCTGCTTGTATCTAAAACCCAAACATTTCTGAAGTTTAGCAACATGCATTCTTCTTGGGGCTGCCACCTATTATACTCAGCTCTAGAGCAAATACCAAAAGGATACTTGAGGTGACCTTTTGTATCAGATTAAACAAAATGAGAAAACACTTGGCAATCAGACTTCCTCTGCTAAGCCATGGGAAACAGCAGAGCACAGGAACAGATACAGTAAAAACATATTAATTCAATCTCATTTGCTTTAGAAGAGTCCAGCAGTGAAAAGAACAACTAACTGTGAAAAACCTGAGGTCTCTGTAATTTGGCACATCTTGAAGTCTGGCTAGATTCTCCTGATGAGAGCTATCTCAAGCAGCAATAAAACGGCAGAGGATGAAGAAAAGCAAATGACTAGAAAAGGTTATGTGGGAAATGGTTTTCTTTCAAAAGCTATTTCTTAGGAAAAAAAATCCCAAGTGGACTGCAGTTTTGTCTCAGTGTTCTTGGTGCATGTTAACACACACTGGCTTGGAATATTTTTTTTAAAACAGTGTGGATTTCAGGGTTCCCTGTGCTTGTGTAAATCTGTGACTCCCTTGCTTGTTGGTGTGCTGAGCAAAGCTAGGGGAGGAAAACAAACTGTAGTTTCCCAGTGAGGTTAAGCTGGCACAACCCAGAATGCGGTTAAAATAATAGTCCTGTTTGCTGGTGGATGCTTATTCCTTCCATCTGTCCCTCCAGCACATGGTGGGTAATAGCACCACTGGTAGTATATATTGCTGCTCCTTGCCACTCGTTGGCAAGATCACTGGATTGTTTATTTGCATCTGTCAATGACAATGCATGAATAATAGGAGCAGTCAGCTCTGCTAAGCAAACAATAGATCTATGATCAAATGACGTCCCACTCTAAAAGGTGAACTGATAAA
Organism: Balaeniceps rex; assembly: GCA_013401315.1. Classification (NCBI taxonomy): domain Eukaryota; kingdom Metazoa; phylum Chordata; class Aves; order Pelecaniformes; family Balaenicipitidae; genus Balaeniceps; species Balaeniceps rex. The sequence continues at coordinate 187,498 of VYZW01001252.1, read as the reverse complement.
GCAGCCCTCAGGGAAGGGAGGATAAATGCAAACGTTTAACTGCTATGATGACTGGGATTATTATGCAGTAGGTCTATACACCAAGGCTCTATCTAAGGAGGTTCAATTTTAGATCTTCAGTGCACTAGGGGTAGTTTGGTTTGGTTTGCTCAAACTGGTTGTTCAATATCACAAGTGATTCTCTAGCTGTGTGTTGCAGCCTGCCTCCAGCGTGCCTTGCTCCTTGCTGCTGCTGCTTTCCGTCTGCAGCAGTTGCTCATGCTCAGATTTTGGAGTCCTTCCCTATGTGCAAGCACTCAACCCCTGCAGGCTTCTCCTAACTGGATGGGACGCAAAGGACAGCCTCCCTCCGCCTTCCAGAGGGGAGCAGCTGCAAGGAGAGCGGGAAGGCATGAGGACACCGAGGTTTCCACCACAGCCATGCAGGCAAGAAGCCCAAGGGACAAAATTCAAGACCCGTTATGTAGCCAGTAGGCAGGGATGGGAAAAAAAGAGAGGGAGACTTTGCCTGGAGACAAAACTGCAGAGATGACAAGGATGGTGGCCAAACAAGGGCTTGGTGAGGAAAAAGGGTTGCAGCATGCAGAACCTTTGACCGGGTTATGAAAATTCAAGGCAGAAGTGCCAAGGCAGTTGTTTTGGCCTGCTGAATTGTTCCAGTCTTACATCCCTGCCTAACAGCCAGGAGATAGAGCTCCCTGTTTGCTTGGTTTTTTTTAGAAGAAAGGAATGTGAGTGTTTCAACACTCTCCCCACCCCACCCCTCGCCCATCTGCACACTGAGTAGTCAGAGATCACTGGTGACAGAATTTTTCTTGAAAAAAATGGCCCATCCACACTGTAGGCTGCTACCTCCAGCCGCAAAGCCTCGTTGTTTATCAGTAAGCAGGTCTAAAAGCAGTTTCAATGGCATCACAGACTCTTCCTGGCTCTGGGACAGCTGGAAGGCGAGGCACCATAGCCAAGTTTCCACCTTTGCCTAATGGCATTGCTGCTTCTCTGTTTCTCCCTGCACGAGTTGCAGTATATCGCACTTGCTCTGCCAGGCACCTGGCATGAGGCTTACGGCTGTGGGTTGATGCTGTTAAATTCCAAGTAATGGCACATACCACATTTCTTGGAAATAAAAGTGATTTCTTTAAAAGCTGCTGAAAGTCACAGGAAACTTGGACTGCCGAGTGAGGTGTATTGTGAGCTCCCATCAGGGTAATGGTGGTGTTGGCTGGATTTTGCAGGGTAATTCTTAGCAAATGTAGGTGGACTTTGTATGGAGTTGCTCTTCTACTTACAAGACAGGTGGTGATATGTGGACAGGTACACAGGATTAAACTCAGTTCTTATTTCAGCCACAAAACATAAAGGTAATTGAGTCCTGTAGGTACTTTTGGGGAGTAAATGGGATCTTCTTCCTCTGCTCTCACTGGAGGTCCCATGCAGAGTGTGCAGAGGTGTGGAGCGATTGCCCGCTGCAGCTGACTTGCTCAGATGGGTAGAAGAGTTCTTGGGGGAGATTTGGCCTCTGGAGGAGGAGTTTCCTAGACTGAGAGTTCAACTGGTGGTGATGTACCCCCAGTGAACCTGGCAGGCTCAGCTCTGAGAAGGGCTCAAGGCACACCACACAGTTGTTTAAGCATCCTTTTAAACAGTTGGGCTACTCACTGCAGGCACTATGCAGACTTTGTTCCATTCTGCTTTTGTACACATATTCTCCTCCTCGAGCCCCTCTTCCACTAAGAGTCAGAGATCAGTATGAGCCAAAACCCCTATAGACTCTGTGAGGCCAGAGAAGCTGACTGAAAGAGAAAGCCCTACTGGATGTCCAAAATAGTAGCTGAAATTTTGGAAGTTTTGGAACTAGAGATAGAGAGAAGGGGGAAAAAAGAGCACAAGCATATATACATTTCTTAAAATGCAACCGTTATCTATTTTTCTCTTCATATAATTTTTGGTTTTTTTCTTCTCTCTCTTTCCTTCACTTTTTTATGCTCACCCATTTTTCTGTATTTTCCTTCTACTGTTTCTCTAACTCCCTGCTACTGACATTGTTCCCACACACCTGTGAGAACACTCACAGTGTTCTTTCTGGCTGAGTGTTCATTAACCTTTTATATTGTATTGCAGAAAAAAACCCAGATCAATTGCATTTTGAAGATTCCCAGCATTGCTGATAACAGATTTTCTCATGATAACTTTGACCCGTTTCCTGAGCACAGGTTCTCTCTTCTTCCTTCATAAAAATGTGAGGCTTACAAATCAACTTATTCAAGCCCCTTGAAAAGTCATGGTTCAAGCATGCTTCCTCACAAGTTCATCCTTGGGGATGTGCAATTTACCTCCTCAGAATTTTGATGTTGTCGCACATAATTACAGAGTTGATATATTAGGATTATAAACAGGCTAGTCATTGATTCGCGAATGTATATACAAAGCTGGATGACACAAAAAATCTCGGCATATGTATTCTCTGCCTGAGTTGCCCTAGCAGTCTGCAACATCCATGCCTCCAGGCCTTTTCTCACTGTACATGGTTCCTCCTGAAAACTGTGGAGCATTTCGAGGGCAGCTAGTTTTTTTTGACCCTTTTCTCCCTGTTTTACTTGGATCCCCTTTCCCAATATGAAAGCACACTTATCTCTTCCTCTCCCTTGTCCAAACATGCTTGTTTGACTTGGTGAATGAGTTTATATGTCTCCTTCATAAAATTTGGAAGTATATTTATTCTGAAATTAGTAATTTGCAGTCTCCAACTACTTTCATAGACACAGAAAAAAAGTTGCTTTATTAGGTTTCAACCTCCCTGTTGCTCGAGGCATATCCAGTTCAGTAGATGATATTTGGTTTAAAGACTGACTGTAGACTCCTGTGTGGCAAAGTCGTGAAATAATCCTGCTCAGATATTGAATACTATTCCATAATTATGCCATAACTTCAACTGGAATAGATTTCCACAAATTATTTCAACAGGAAAACATTTTAACATGTTAACATGCCTCAGATCCTTAGGGCCTGCGTACCCTCATGGGTTGTGTTGAGAGGAAGCTGCTTGAGGAAGCTGCAGTAGAGAGGCTTCCCTGAAACCTGGGGCTGACTTCAACCCAGCTTTCGATAAATACACATCTGAGCTGAAATCTAGGAGTTTAAAGTTGTTTGTTCTTCTGTTTTTTTACTGTTAACATTAACCAGGCAGATGAATTTTGGAGGAAAAGTGGAAGGAAAGTAATTAATACTGCTTTTAAAACTGGCTTAGATAGTTGAATAGGTATTTGGGAACACATTTTTTCTTCTTGTTAGGATATGTAGATGCAAACAGTATTGACTGCGTGTCTGCTTGAGTACCCACATACTAGTCACCACATCTGGTCCCGGAACACTTCTTCAGCTCTCAGCTGAGGCTGAAAGCCCGGTGGCCCTCCTGATGAGAAGGGGCACTGCCTCCAGGACTTACCTCCCCACTTAATATTTTCCTTGCAGTTGTGTTGTTTCTGCAGCAGTAATTTTCATGTTACTTCCTGTGGTGGGTTGACCCTGGCTGGATGCCAGGTGCCCACCAAAGCCGCTCTATCACTCCACTTCTCAACTGGACAGGGGAGAGAAAATATAACGAAAAGCTCGTGGGTCGAGATAAGAACAGGGAGATCACTCAGCAATTACTGTCACGGGCAAAACAGACTCAACTTGGGAAAATCAGTTTAATTTATTGCCAGCCAAATCAGAGTAGGGTAATGAGAAATAAAAACTAAACCTTAAAACACCTTCCCCCCACCCCTCCCTTCTTCCCGGGCTCAACTTCACTCCCGATTTTCTCTACCTCCTTCCCCCAGGCAGTGCAGGGGGACAAGGAATGGGGGTTGCGGTCAGTTCATCACGCATCGTCTCTGCCGCTCCTTCCTCCTCAGGGGGAGGACTCATCACACTCTTCCCCTGCTTCAGCGTGGGGTCCCTCCCATGGGAGACAGTCCTCCACAAACTTCTCCAACGTGGGTCCTTCCCATGGGCTGCAGTTCTTCACAAACTACTCCAGTGTGGGTCCCTTCCACGGGGTGCAGTCCTTCAGGAGCAGACTGCTCCAGCGTGGGTCCTGCACAGGGTCACAAGTCCTGCCAGCAAACCTGCTCCAGCGTGGGCTTCCCACAGGGTCACAGTTGCCTTCAGGCATCCACCTGCTCTGGCACGGGGTTCTCCATGGGCTACAGGTGGATATCTGCTCCACTGTGGACCTCCATGGGCTGCAGGGGAATCTCTGCTCCAGCACCTGGAGCACCTCCTCCCCCTCCTTCTTCACTGACCTTGGTGTCCACAGGGCTGTTCCTCTCACGTATTCTCACTCCTCTCTCTGGCTGCAGTTGAGCAGGTTTTTTTCCCCCCTGCTTAAATATGTTATTGCAGAGATGCTAGTACCGTCACTGATGGGCTTGGCCTTGGCCAGCGGCAGGTCCGTCTTGGAGCTGGCTGGCATTGGCTCTATCGGACATGGGGGAAGCTTCTAGCACCTTCTCACAGAAGCCACCCCTGTAGCCACCCTGCTCCCAAAACCTTGCCACGCAAACACAATACACTTCCTGATCCAGTTTTCCTCTAGAACATAAACAACAGCGTCACCTCTTTCAAAGTACTTAAAGAAACCGAATGTTTTCATCAGCAAATTTTTGCTAATAACTAACATAAACCAAAATGACTTTGTCCAACTAAAGAAATTAAAGAACAGAATTAGTGAGGAGCTGACTCCAAGAACCATCTAGACATGATCAGAAACTGTCTAGACATGGTCCTGGGCAACTGGCTCTAAGGGGCCCTGCTTGAGCAAGGGGTTGGGCCAGATGACCTCAGAGGTCTCTTCCAAGCTCACCTCTTCACTTATGATTCTGTGTCTTAACTTGCAGCCATATCCATTTGCATTATTTAAGTAGTAAATGAAGCTCTTTTCACCCAAGGTACAAGCAGAACTGCTAGTTGAAGACATGTAGGCTTTTTCCCCTAATCACATACACTGAAGTGTATGCGCTGCTGACGTTCATTAGGCGAAAATCAAATATGTTAATTGTCTAGACACTTTGAACATCTAGCAATGGTGGGTTTGGTTAGTCACGTTTTTTTTTTTTCCCCAGAATGAAAATGTCCTCTTCATAGTCTTTGACAGATTTCAGCTTTGTGACTCTTAAGCCTGTTCAGATCACTTTCAGCAAACAACATGTGGTAAATTAAGTCATCCTTCCTAGGTATCTACTGTCCATAAACAGTCACTGTTTTGCCCATGCAGTGCCTGAAACAATTCAGTAGATTTTTGTTATGATCAAGCTTTCATCTTGTTTCTCAGTGAATTTGAGGGTTGATCTGTGTTTTAGTATTCAAATATTATAGCTAAAACCACAGTCAGTATTATAAATAGCCATCTAAATAACATGGAAACTTCTGATCAGGTGGCCCCACCTTTGTAATTACTACTTCCTTCTTGGAGTAATCTTATCATCACAACAATTACAATCACCTTCGGTGAAAATACAAGCATAGGCAACCACTGACACTGGGTCACATCCAATTTAGAAGCCACCAGAGTAATTGCCAGCAATTTGCCCAGCTGCAGTCATCTGTGCTTTTAATTTAATTTTTTTTTGCGTCAATCCTCTTGTAGTTTCACTTTGATCAGTGTCTGGGAAGAAGAAGTAAACAATGATAGTATTGGTCCGCACTTGCAGTTACTCTGTTTTGTTTTGGAGGATGGTTTTGCAGAAATACTGAAGGGAATACAAAAATGGTTTTCATTTACACTTCCCCAGTGCCCTTTTAGAGCCCTCTCACAGTGAATAAAATATTCACTTTTTTTTTCCTCCCCAGAGCAGCATAAAGAAGCCTCAGCAACACTGTCAATTCCAGTCATACAGAAATTGCAAGCATTAGCAAAACAGTGGATTTGGTGTTCATTTTAATTTGCTTTCAATAGTTCAAATTGTACTGTTTTCTATCTTAAAAAATTCCCTGTGACTGAGAGGGCTGGAAACATACTTAAAAATAAAGAAAAAGACAGAAAAATCTCTCTTGTGGAAATGTGGTGGATCAAGAGCTGGATAGTTTAAGGAAAATAGCAACATTTATGTAAAGCTGTAAATTTGAAATGCTGTCATGCACATCAGACTGTAAGACTCATCACCAGAAAATAGTGCTGGATAAAGAAAGGGAGTTGGTTTTTCAGATGAGGGAAGTCGTAGATATGAATTTTAATGTTTAACTTCCTGATCAAAATGCAGACTGTAATGTTGGTCCATGTGATTTTCTGGCTTGATTTAATGGGTTCTGGCCAGTCTTGACAGTCCCTCTGTATGTTGTAGAGTTCAGAATCAAGTCCCTGAGTTCTAGATAGAGCTTTTCTTCCTCTTACCATCTGATGAGGCATATTTGGGTATATAAAAACCTTTGTGAATAACAATCTCTGTAAATGGAAAGCAAAAAGAGTGACCAAGCTACACATGATTAAAAAAAAGTGCGTTAAAGGGAATTAACCTTCTAAAGTAACTTTACATGTACATTTGTGCTACAGTTAAGAAATTTAGCTGTCTTGAAAAATCATGTTCAAACATAAAACATTTGAGGTAATTTAATAGTTGGCACTTAAAGTAACTGCAATTTGATGTTCAATTCAAACCAGATGTTTACTTTTTGCAAGAAGCTTATTCTGTTGTCAAGGGAGAGAAAAAGCATTCAAGGTTATGGAGCAGACATTTCTTACTGCAGTTGATTAGAACAAATTACCAAGAGCTGCACTTCACATTTGAAAGACTGAGGCGTTTATGATCTCAGGCCCCAACAATTAAAGAAAACAAAAATAAAGGGATTGAAAGTATACATAGTGTGAGCAGTTAAACAGCAAGAACGTTGTGGATCCCAAACAGCTGGATTCCATTTGAGCTCAAAAAGTTTAATAGCATAAGCCTGCACATCTTCTTTTCCACTTCTGAGGATCATCTGCCAGATGGAGAAGCCCCCCTCTCAATTCCTTGCACTGTATAATCGTGTTACAGAATAAAATGACGCGATGTGCTGGAGCAGAACCAGTACTTTTAAACCAGGGAAAGATATATAGCTCTTAGAGAAGATCAGTTTGATGTAAAGGAAACAAAGGTAATAAAACATCCAGCTTCAGTAGTTAAATGCTTGCAGGAAAGTTATTTTATTCAGGTACCAAGCAAGCTGGTAACATTGATGCAGTACCGAAATCTGCATTCCTGGAAAGTGGGATGCATTAGTAGATCACGTTTTAAGATCACGGGACCTTAAAAAGTGCCCCAAAGTTATTTATCTTCTACTCATCGCTTTAAATGGTAGATCTCTCATTGTCATGCTGATTGGACACTCGACAATGACTCCTCTGCACGTTGTCCAAACTTATTATTTGGAAATAAATTTAGTGAGGAAAGAAATAGGGCAAAGAGTAATCCTTGTTCAAGACAGTAGTGATGCAGCAACAGGGCTGAAAGAAATCAACAATGTACTAGACCTTGCTCTGAGAGGAACTGCAATTCAATGCTCTTCAGACTCTTGCTTCGTCTCCAGTCACACACAGGGTCTGTAGAGACCGTCTGTGGTGTGTTAAGGAATGTGCAATTCCTGTCTCATGTCATAAAAGTTTGCTTCCCAGGAAGATCCTGGTTCTGCTGTCTGTGGGACCCTTCATGCACATGAAAGGAGAGGAGGAACTGCTTTTTGCCATGTAATTTAACAACGCTAATTAAATAAAGATATCCACAGCACACTGAGTAGCATTAATTACAGCCCATTTTGCAGAGAGTGCATGTGTAGGGGGGGAACTGCACAGAAGCCAAATCACATAAATGTGTTTTAAGTACATGTGCTGGAACTCCACCAACTCCAGCTCTAATAGCAGCTCAGGAGGGAAAGTCCTGCTGCTGACCATGGGCGCTTTGGGGGGGAAGAACTGAAAAAAAGTCTTTGGACCAGGCTTGAATTGCGGACAGGGGCTGTATGAGACAACTTGGCTTTCAGATAGCCAGCTTCACTTAAGTGCAGCTCACAGTCTCAATGTCCAGAAATGAAAGGGAAGACAAAATCGGTGAGATGGTCACAGGGTTTCTGTGCTGCTTCTGGCTTGGTTTACAGTCAAACAAATGCATTCTTCGGTATAGAACAAACATAGACTATAGAACATAGATTTCCAAAGCCTGAATGGCTTATCTTCAGCTGTAATGCTGAATTTCAGCCCTGAAGCATAAGCCTGCACAGCAGGATTAGATGGTGCTTTAAGCATCAGCTAACTGACCTGTGCCAGAGAGGATGCTGAAACTTTGGTGCAGTTAATGGATCAAGACACTGAGGCCACAGAGCTGCTGCGACCCATCATTACAACAGCTCACTGGCTGCTAATCCAGCATCTCCCTGTTGCTAGACAAACCACTCCTTATATAGTTCACTTTTTCCCCACAGCACGTTGCTTCTGGCAGGAAAAAAATGTGCCCCAGTTGAGCCACTGTGTGGTCAAGCTTATAGAAATAGCTTACCGCTCCAGCAGTGTGAAAGAATTATATGTGATTTTTGAGACAAATGTCCTCAGTCTGTTAAGATTTTAAAGTCACTTAATTTGGTAAGAACTGACAACACTCAGCACATCTTTATAAGCTGTAATAAGACTCATTGGCCTGTTTTAGAGGGCTTGAAAGGATGTATATTACTTTTATGTTTAGCTTTCTCCAATAACTCCGTAACTATTTCTTCAGTTTAGAAGTAGAAAGATGCCTTTTTAATTTCAGGTCCCAAGCTCTAGCTGAGTTTGAGATGGAAGCTGTGTTTTTCCAGCTCATCTATCACTAGTAATAAGATTTCCGCAAACTGAAGGATACTTGTGGAGCCCTATTGACCCTACTGGGGCCAAGCACAGCTTACTTGGTATTTCTGCCTGTGAACATAACATTGACACCGTCTGCTTACAAGCGCTGGTGAGCCGTCTGTCCAGACTCAGCAGTGGATAAAGTAACTGAAGGTATTGCTCTTTGGCCTGGGAAGAGATGTACTTCCTAAAAAAGAATTTCTTTGGGATTAAAGAGCAGTGCCAATTATATATGAGAGGTTGCAATTGTATAATACTGAGGTTGCAAAACTGTAAATAAAAGCATATGCTTCTACATACTTTGCGGCATATTTCACTGGGACTACCACATAAGAACGTCTTCGTTCATGGGATTCCAGGCGGCATTTATGTCTAGCAAAGCTTTCTTTTTCAACTTGGAAGAGGGTTTTCTCAGCTGTGCTGGAACCACCAAACGAGCATGAAAGCAGCGATACCCGTGCATTGCCACGCTCTGCCCTCTCCAGAGGAACTAGAGCTGGGCAGGAGAACACCTGCAGGATATCCACAGCCCTTTTAAACGAGCTGTGACTGCAGTAAATTGTGGATTCCGTAAAACCCGGGTGATTTGTATGTCATATGAGACGCTGCCGGCCTAGAGCTCCCCTCTCGGCTGAGCTCGGCTGTTCACCCGAAGACAGCCACTACCACCCAGTGGTGCTGGGGATTATTACAGTTTTCCATATAATTTGGTTTGTATTTCGTAAAAAAATGCGATGTTTTCCTTGGTAGTGGAAGAAGCAGCGAGAAACGAGGCCAATAATATCTGTCAAGAATTGCTCTAAGTTCGCTGTTGTGAAATGTCCTTCCCAGGGCTGGAAGCGAGAAAGCAGTAGAGGGTCACAAAAGTATGTGGCATTGCCTCCTTCGGATGCAAATGAATTGCTTGTGTTTGGGGTGTTCCAAGCTGGTTTACTCTGGTTCTGCCAATATTTTTGCAAAACAACATGTGTATACTAGCTTGCAAACTACAGGTGTTTGGATACCCACAAATTTTACGCAGCTTCAGAAAAAGGTGTAATTCTGTCAGTGATCACAGCTTCTTTGTAAATGGGAAATGAAAACATTATTTAATGTATGGAAGGGTATAACGAGGTTTCAAAGATTGTTCAAGTGCTGTAAAACCCTCTTAATCTTTTCTTTTTTTTCCCATGGAGTTATAAAGAATGGAGAAGATGATTGTAAAATATTGCAAGAATGAAAAAGGATGTAATTGATCATATGTTGTAGTTGCCATATTATCATTAACTGCATTATTCTGTTGATATCAGAGTCACAGAGCTTAATTCTGTATTATCTTTACAGGAAGCCTTCAAGTCTGAATCTATTTCACCCTTTTTTTAAATGTGCCAGAGCGAAAAGCATGTTTTAAAAGTATAATTACTCGATTCCTATATAGATTTTGAAAATAAAATCTTCTTGAATCCAACAGGTGGTTTTCATGAAACTCCAAAAAAAACTGGCAGCAAAAATTACAAAAACCCCCTTTAGCCTAGTGTATTCATTGTATGATTAGTTAGTGTGTGTGAACTGTGAAAATGAAACCAGAAACAAAGCTGAAGCAAAAGGGAAATGTACCATAGACTGAAAAATACTTATCATAGTGGCTTTTTTCCCCTTTTGTATCTTCATTTTGCAGAGTCTAAAGTTTTCCTAGTCACATATAGAAACAGTCAATTAAAATTATTTTATTTCAGCAAGGCCTTTGTTACAATCTAAACCATTTCAGACTTTAACTGAAGATGTAGAGTCTGGAGGGTGCTGGAGAACAGAGATCTTTGAGAGATCTTTGTGTGGCAGTGGGGTGGTGGCTTAGATGATCTAATAGGGTTTTTCCATCTATAACTTTCAGCAGCCTTATGATTTTATTTTTTTTTAAATTTCAGAACTTATTCATGCCCCCAGCCTGTCACTAGGGATGTGTGCGGACATGTAGGGTTCTGGAAGGCACTGTGCTTTTCATTAGGCTTTTAGTCCAAATTTCAATACCAGGCTTGGTCCTGAAATATTTTAACATGATCCATGGTGCTATACTTTAACTTTCTAGTTCGGCAAATTAAAAACAAACAGAAAACAAACAGACAGACAAAAAACAAGCTAAGGAGAAGGAGAGATTCATCCACTACACCAGAACAGAAGATACCTGTAAGCCACTTTTTTTAAAATATAGAACTGTTGAGCTGAAATTATTATATGCTGTAGATGATATTTTATGTTTATTTTAAGTATGCAGTTAACATTAGCCAGTTCCTTTCAATGTACCGTAATCCATTGACTCCCCTAAGAATGGCAATAATCTCCTTTGGTTTTGCTGATGCATTCCTGCTTTTGTGCTATAGTTAAGAGATGCTCATTTCAGAGCTTGGACTGATATTTCAGCAGCTGACCACAGGGGAGCTCGAAGCTTTACAGGGGACTTCTACCAGTGCTGAACAGAGTGCTTCACAAACACTTCATGCAGCATATTCCCACCAGAACTAGGTTAAACACACAGTTAGTAAGAGACTTGCTTAAAACCTACTATCTTGTTACTCTTGTAGGGTTTTTTTTTCTTACTACGGTAGTATAAATCCAGGTGGAATTATCCTGCTCAGACTTTAAACAGGTGGAAAGTAGGAATGTGGGAACCTGGGAGTCTACCTATTTTGTATGCCCCTATTTTTGGAGCAATATGTACGTTTGCAAGCTGTGTAACAAATTGCTATCAAGGCCAGCAAGTTAGAAAGGTTGTGAAATTTCATAATTTTACTGTTTGGGGATCTTTTTTCCCTTTGAGATTGCTAGCTCACAATAATCCACAGCTGGATTTTTCTTTTTAATTTTGTTTTGTTTTGAGTGGGAAGGGATCTCTCTTGCAATTCCTAGTAAATCAGTTGACCTGTTACTGTGGATCAGTCCTTCCCCCTTTCTGTCCCTTCATTGTTTATTTGTGGTTTAGCTCCTTCCTCACCTGCACCACCTTGTGCCACCGATATCTGTGGAGGAAGCCAGATCTGGGAACTGAGCTGGTTGATGAGTAAACCGAAAAAAAATGGGGTGGGGGGGTTGCTTTCAGCTGGATCAGTTCCACAGAGCCACCCTGTCACAAGAGAGGTGGTGAGGGAGGGAAATATCTTTCTGCAGCAGGATGGACTAAGGCAAATACCGAATCACAGCCCTGCCTTAAAACATACACAGCACAGGTTTTCATCCAAAAAATAAATCTTTTGGGTCTCCCTTTCATGTTAATTTCCATGCCAAAAAACTTCTTAAAACTCCATCCTTACAACTCTTTAACTCTTTCATGTCTCCCCCCACCCCTTTGTCCATCCACTTTAACTGTGTACTGGGGTCATAAAGTCCAGTACCCTCTCAAGTCCTCTTTGTGTTGCTTTTAAATAAGTCCTTTGTATATTCATTTATAAATGCTTATTTTGGTAACTATGTGCACAGAAGATTACCCAGTTCCTCACTTCAGTGATTGAAATAAGATTGATTGCACTAAATGTCAACAACGATGGCCAGGCTAGGGAGGCTGCCATGGGAGGCCACCATGAAATTTCTTTTAACTTTGATGAGAACGGACCTTGGGACTAAAATGGCTGATGCAAATGGCAAGGACCACTATCCCTGGAAAGGGTATAACCCCTTGGGGGTAAGCAAGTGAGGAAAGCTTTGTGCAATAGTTGTCATAAAATGAGTAAAATACACATTTTCCCTTCTTCTCACAACAAATGCCCTGGGGTTTGATCTGTATTATTCCTTAAGAGAATTTTTTCCTGCTCACCCAGGTATTATTATTCCCATTGGCTTTAGCTGAACCATTTGGGCAAGCCAGAGCTGCAGGATTTGAGCCCTTTTGGCACATACAACGCACATTTAATAACATGACATCATTTTAAGGCACTTCACAGACGTGAGTGAAGACTCCAGCCACCTTTATGAAGTTAATGGGTGTGATAACTTGGGAAAGGGTGGGGAACAAGGACCAGGACTGAAGTTTATTACTCCAGAAGCATCTTTCCATAGTCCTTCCTAGGAAGACACCTCCCTGCTTTTGCCGTGTCCTGTCCAGGTTACCCATGTCCTTCTCCTGCTCACTCTCCCAGCCCTGCCCTTGGTGGTGGCTGGCTGGTGGTAGTGTGGGTGATGCAGGTGTCTCCTGCCACAGAGTCAAACTGTCTCCAATTTGTGGGTAATGAAACATGACAGCTTTGGGTCAACAGGTCACGCCATTGACTAAATTAGTAGTTGTAAGTGTTTCACATGTGTGTGGGGAAAAAAAAGATGTGAATTATGCCTGTTGTTACCAGTAACAGTGGTTGTTGAAACACCTTAAAATATGAAAATATTTTTCATTGCTTAGGTTTACTGTATTCTGTTTTTCCATTGTTTACACATGCAAATATATTAATCGGATTTATTTTAACTCCTTTTTCAGTTCATCTCACAGAATGATACAGCGTTGCTAGGACACAAAAGACTTCATGCACTGTTTTCTGGAGAGATCAATTTTGTTATAATTTCTAACTTGGAAACATTTCTGGGGGGTATGGGTTTAGACTGGCTTCAATTTTATGAAAATAAATAGTTTGTGGGTACATTTAACCTGTTAGTTTTGCTTTAAAATAATTCTGACCATTCCCAGCCTGGTGAAACTTTCTTGGGGGGTTTATTGATTGCCCAGGAATCATAATCCAGGCTTGTGCTTATACGTGGCATACTCAATAGGCTAATTATGTTGTCTTTTTTAGTTTTTGTTTTACTGTGATCTTTGTTAATTGGATGGATTCATTTGGTGCTGTTTTCTGTTACCATTACAGTCCTTGCTATGAGTACCATGACTGTGCTTGTTTTGTAGGCTCTGGGTAATAGTTCCATGCTTTATCGCTTCAAGCTGTTTTTTCTGTGTTTTCCTTTTTGATATGGCTGGGCATTTCGATCCCTTTCTCCCAGGTTGGATATTATGATTATTATCAAGGATGTGGTGACATGGCCAATAAATCAAGTTCCTGGCCAAAGCAAATGGACACAGAAAATACATTTGGAGCCTCCACGCCTCTCCCACTCTTAGTTTCCCCAAAGAACAGAAAGGACATAAAGACATCATAAATATCCTTACTAATTCTTATTAAAAAGAGGAAGAAGCACATAATAAATCAGTTTTGAAACTACAACTGGTGCAAAAATAGAAAAAAATACAAACCTGTTCCCATTTGTGATTGTGATTTGATCCGAGGAGCTATATATGCCTGTGTCCTGCCTGAGGAGAAGGGAAGGAGTGAGAATTCTGCATCAGCAGGCGTTGGATGACTTGCTTCCCTCATTAGAGTTAGCCTCTAAGGATAGGCTTAAACTCAAAGTGTGAATTTTAATGTCCCATCCAAAGTTATCATCATTAACAATGATTTATCCACATAAATATTTGGTTCATTTTTGACTCTTGCCGAGTTCATGGCCTCGACAGCTTCCCATTGTGGTGAATGCTGAAACCTGTTCGCACATTGTGCAGAAAGGTGTTTTCTTCAGACAGCTTGGAGTTTTGTCAACACTTAACCTTGACTGAATGTCTCCTTGAGTTCACGTTATGAAAGAGATTAGGAATTTCTCTTTGGCCTCTGTTTCGTGAATAATGGATTATTTCATATACTGCTCCAATGTCTCTTTTTTAACCTGTCTTCTAAGATACTCCCTCACAACATTAAGTCCTGACTCTCTGCCACTTTAGTACATGAAGCTTTTTTGTTTTAATTCACATACAGGAGCCAAGCCTATTAGTCTCTGACATTGGTCAACAGCGGATGCCTGGGGGAGAGTTTTAGGGGAGGAAAACATGTAGCGATGCTTCCCCGACAGACTCTCCCAGCCTGCAGCTGTTCACGCTCAGGGATTGCCTGGACCCAAGACGGCGCCTGTAGATTTTTCTACTTAAATTTGAACTCCAAAATGATCTTTATCACAGTCCTATGGCTTAAGAATACATTGAATGAAAAAGTATTTCCTCTTGTTTATCTGAACCTACTGCTTGCTTGTATCTTTAGATGGTTTCTAGTTCTTGGATTGGGAGATAATGAACAATCTTTCTTTCCCTATTTACCTTATTCTCATAATTAATGATTTCATTAGCCTGTAGCATACCACCCTGCAGTCAGGTCTGGAGAATGTGCCTCCCTAATCATCCCTGATATGACAGATGTACCTTACCATTGATCACCATTGTTGCCTTTTCCACATCTTTTCTAGATTTTCTATAACTTCTCAGCTGGGCCAGAATCAGAACTGCACAACGATATCCATTTTGTAGGTGCAGCACTGGAGAGTTCTCCATTTTATTCTTTCTCCCTTTCCTACTATTTTATGTAATATGATCTGCCTTTTTTAACTGATACATTTTCATAGAACTATTTTAACTTCAAATCTCTTTCCTGAGTAGTCATGAATTGTTCAGAATCCCCACCATGAACATAATACACAAGTGATGTCTGGTTTTCCTGGCTATATTCCCCGTGAATTTCATCTTGCCATTTTCTTCACCCAGTTAGTATCTTCTCATGTTTCTGCAGTTCTTCCCAGCTGTCCTTTATTCTTACAATCCTCAACAATTTTGTTGCCTCACTACCCACCCCCCATTCTACATTTTGAGGAATTTGTTGAACAGCATGGCTCCCAGCACTGGACTCTACTGGAGTATTTGATGGTCTCCTTCTATTGAGAAACCTGAGTATTTTTCCTGCTCTCTGGAGAGACCTTCCCTCTTGCTCTGTGGCAGTTTAACTTCTTCTCCAGTCTTTGGTGAGAGACCTTGTCTAACATCTTTACAAAATTCAGGCGAACAATCAACTGCACCTTCCTTGACCATGAGCTGGCTGGTTAGTTTAAAGAACTTTAATATATTAGTGAGGTATCAGAGACTTTTCTTCCCTATTCCCTCTGGAATTATTCAGCTGATCATAATACTCCTTATACATAACTTATTGCATCTACCACTGAAGCTTTGTACATACTTCTTCAAGCCACAAGATTGACACTTTATGGAATATGTTGTGGACGCACTCTGTATGGCCTCTCTTGGCCAGGGCATTATTCTGTACTTCAGAGTCTTGCTCAGATCTTCTTCAGAGTGTCTCCAGGAAAACTGCCTTTGGATTCAACTCATAAGTGTCCTATTACTGTAGCACTTGGGATATTGCTATATAGAGCAGATATATATGCCCAAAGAGGCATATTATTTTGAAAGTATAAGGCAGTACCAAGCAGATCAGTCTATATTTGAGTTTAAACTGAAGAGAACTTTTCCTGCTAATTAGATTTTTTTAAATTAAAAGATAAAGGCCCGTTGGTGAAATACTGGATGGCTGTCCTGGAATAATGAGGCAAAATTAACTAGGAGTGAAATTTGGCCATGGTCAACGAGGTCAGGAAAACAGCTATTTTCATTCTACATGAGGCTTGTACAACAAATGAGGCAGTGACATCCTTTAAGCTATTTCGATTGAAAAATTGTCCTGGTTTGGTTTCATAACATACCTACTCCTTTTCCCTATAAAATTCTTTTTTGCTGTCTGTGCAGTCCAAACACTTAAGCCCAGTAAAATGGCCACATCTCACGTGCCTGTGGGAAGGGTATGAGAGCTAAGGGACATCTAAAAGAATTACAGCAGGTTAGTGTAAAACTGAGGAATTCCTCAGACAGCATTTTGGCACTGGGGAGGATTATGTCATTTACCCAGGGGTCGGATTTAGCTTTAGCACTTCTCATTGTTTCCATTTGCTGCAATCTTCAGAGGACAGACTACGGTTATATATCGCCAGACTAATTCTCACACTTTTCCGAGAAAACGGATCTAAATGGGTAGAACAAACCTAGGCACTTAACATCTTTCCCTCCTCAAGTCTGCAGCTAACCCTTGTAAGTTCATGTTTGCGTGCATAATGTTCAACAAAAATATGTGAGCTGTCTCCAGACTTGCTGGGCCATTTAGGATGAATAACCATAGCTATTCTTGGAAAAAAACTTGTGGCATGGCCAGTGTAGACCTCTAAACGTCCGTCAGCGGGTGAGATTGTTTGAGTGCCGTCAATGGGATTCTGTGCAGGAGGGGGGAGCTGCCACACTGAGCCCATTGTGGGACCCAGGCCTTCCCCCTCTTGCAGGATCAGATCTATTTGAGGACCAGGCACTTAACGCAGTCTGGTTTGCAGGAGGTAATGAATAACCTCTCATCCTGCTCTTTAAGGCCCCCTTTAGAATACGCTTTTTCTGAAGTTTCAATGTAATGCTGGAGGCAGGGGGGGAATATCCATAATCGGTTGCCTGAGTTTTATTTTTATCAAGTGTTAGGAGGAGTGGAGGAAGGAATGCTATGAACCTAAATCTGGTCCCTTCATCAGGCTGATCCACACAAGTGTGAGGGGGAAGGTATAAATATGGGCTGTCTCCTCGTTGTTCAGATGAACCCCATGCTCCAAATATGCCTCCGAGGCAAAAAAGGCTTCCTATTTTAACCTCCATCCCATCACACTCACTAGTTGCTGTATTTCAAACTCTGATGCAAGCACAGCTAGAGTTGTCTGAAGATATGCGGATAAACTGTGTTCACAAATAATAACAATAATTTATTTAAAAAATCAAATCTCTCTCTTTGTGAGTGATGGAGAGACACTGAATCTTTAATTTCCTCCCTGAAAAGCTATAAATCCCTTGAATGAGGGTTTCTTTACACAAAGAAACACAACACAAAGAAATTACAAGGAAAAAGAAGGGAGCAAAATGCAGGCCAATTATGCTTTAGCTCTGGAGTGTTGCTGCCAAGGCTATTTATTTTCACAGACAGTGTTAATTTTGTATGCACACACAGAGCTTTGCTTGCTGATACCACAGTGAATTTTAATTTTGGAGGAGGCTCTGGTTCTTGTCACCCTTAAATTCACCTCCCCCATTTACTGGATATGAGGATATTTTTCACTGGAGATCTCCGGGTTGCTTTCTTACATCTGTTTCTTGGTTTTACATGTCACCATCTAAAAAGGTTTGCAGCTGATCCTAACAATATCCTTCCTGAACAGTCAAATAGGCCAAATGGAGTTGAAACCTTACCTCTGAGTAAGACATAGGCAAAACATTTAAGGTTCCAGGTGAAGATGAAGGCTCAAAGCCAGGCCACTGAGGTGATGGTGACATGGCATGATGGTCTGGCTTCTTCTCACCAGCTGACTCCGTATCCCTACTTTTCAGATAACTACAGAAAGAACATAGCTAAAGAATGCCATACATGACTTCTAAGTGAATCATTCTGTAGATCATGTCCTGAACCTCTCTCTCCCTCACTGGAAAATTGGTCTTTGCACTTGTGGTGCAACAATTTAAAAGGACCTTAACAGTTCGCATCTGGCATTGGGTTCTTTAGCTACAGCAGATGTTAATTATGAATTAGCAAGGCATAATGCTGACAATCCAAGAGTGAAGGTACAACACATGAAGCTTTACTGCAAGGACTGCAAGGATTCGCTCAGTATTCAGTCTCTCTTGGAAGGCACTCTTACATATGCAGGATTGTTCATAATTATTTTCTCCTTTGTTATAAGGCATTCTTTCTTGTTATGATGATGTCCAGTCTTCTGTGATTTGATGATCTTTGTGAAGTGAGAATGGCAAAAGCAGAGTCATGTATTTATTTAACTTAGTTTCTGTTTGAGCTTGATCGCTTAAGTGAAAAATTAAAACACTGTTAAATTTGGAGGGAGGACAGCAAAACACCTGTTAAAGCTCAACTTTGTAAATAAGGTTAATCTGCATAAATCACTGCATTGGATTTTATGTTAATTAAAGCTTTTGTGCCTTCAGTACACTAATTGAGGTGTGGAATGTCTCATTCTCCAGCCTCCTTTGCAGGGGGAACTGCAGGTGCTGAGCATTTTGAAAAGTAGGCCAGCATGGTGTACCCAGAATCAGAAGCATCTTTGAAAAGCCTGCTGCTATTTACCAAACAAAGCTCTTATTTTAACCATGGTCTCTCAATAAATTTATCCTTGGGCTTTTCTTAAAAACTCAGTGAGGCAAATAGAAGATTCTTATGAGTTGGACCCCTACTCAGGGACAGTGAGGTGAGGAATAGTACAGGTATCTACTAAAGCATCATAAAAATGTAATTTTGCCCTTTCTGATAAATGCATTTACATTCTTTAGCAGAGTCTCCAAAATGTCAGTTGAACACACCATGTGTTTTTTTGGGAAGCTATTGCTTCTCTTCACAGGAACCACACCAAAGCCTGGGTCACCAAATAAAGTTTTTGGTTTTAGCTTTCTTCAAGTGTGACAGTGTTTCAGTTTGGGAAATCTGATTTCACAATATATGAATTTCACAAATGGAATTCACCAGGATTTAGGTAATTCTAAAATTGAGGGGTTATTTGGGACTGCTCTTTGAAAAGTAGAAAACCTTGTGAATTCTATAATAGCAGTCATAATCAGGAACTGTGAGATGGTTTGGATGGACCCTGTGGGGGTTGTGTTATCATTTGCTGTTATTTTTGGTTGAATCCCATTGATACTCTTCAAAGAAATAGTAAATAATTGCTACAATTAGAATTTGGTTTATACACTTGCAAAAAGCTCAGTGGAATACTTTCCTATCCACACATCGTGTATACATTTGATATATTCAAAACCTTCTCTTCAGATACACAATACCCTTATGGCATTGTTACATTGCTAAATTGTTACAATGGTTCTATGTTGTTTTATAACTGTCCCACTGGGATAATAGGTGTCTTGTCTTGAGATTTCTTGGGCATTTCTTACAGTGAAATTGCAGCAAGTCTCTTAATCCCGAACCACAGGTGAGATCTGGTGAGCATCTGGTCAAGGTTTGGTGTGATCTGAATTATCACGGCATATTCAATTGTTTCTTTAAATGTGAAAGATGTTTCTGAATTTCTGTTCCCTGTGTTGCCTTTGAAGCTTCATGATCAAACACATCTTCAGACATCCAGCCTCTGTGCTGAAGAACATTTATAAGAGTGCATTGCTGTCAAGGCAGTGTAAATAAAAGCTCCAAAAGTCAGGTTGTGTTTCAGTAATATTTATCCAACTTTTTCTTGATGGAAAGCAATTAAATAATTTGTGTTATTTATACCAAGGAAGTTAAATAGAGTGTGGTTCAGTAAAACTGAAAACGTTTGTAGTGGAATCTCTGTGATGCCATATGGAGCATTATCTTATGTAGACTCCTTATATCCCA
>VYZW01001252.1:70230-167292 GCA_013401315.1 Balaeniceps rex | reverse complement strand
TTATCTAAACACTGAGTTAACTATAAATAAAATTGTGGAAACCCATTAGATTTGACTCTTCTTACTCTCCTAATAGAAGTCTGTTGTAGGTTTTTTTTTTTTCCTTTTTCGACTTGTGTTATTTAATTACGATGGGGAATTTCTTTTGAAAATCCCACCTCCTTTGCTTGCCAAATTAAAGAAAATCAAGTCCTTTTTCAACAGTTTTAAACATACACAACAAATTGTCCACAGGGAGCAGAGGTATCATGCAATGTACTTAGCTCATGTAAAAGGTATGAGGTGACCTCACAGCCACCCTGAAGTCAATGACAGTGCTGCAGTGGACACCATGAGACCCAACCTGTCTCTCTTTTGTGGTTTTATCTACTGATTTCCATGTGGGCAGATGAACTACATCCCAGCTGGCAGCAGCAGCCAACTGTTGCCTCCTAAACTATACAGGGAAGTGAAAAATACTGCCTTTTGAATCCACCTTGTCCATCTGCAAGGTGATGGCTGCTGTAAGCCATTTGTATCAAGATAACAACCCCAGAAAGTCTGGGTGCCCAGCTGAGCTGCAACCACATGCTGTTCTGGGGAGTAAATTGAGGATGTGGTGCTGGGAATAAAGGGGAGCTATGGTGGCATGTGTGTGAAAGGAAGGGAGGCATTTGTGACATGATGGTAGATATACACCAAAACAAACAAGTGGTTTTTTGGTAAATAAATAATGACTCTCCACTCAAGTGAGAAATAAACCCTTCATCACCCAAATTTGAAATGGGAGAACTCTGTATTTATGCCTCTCTATACCTCGTGAAGAGTATGTGGATAAGAGGAGAGTCTTTGTGGTTGATAAGCCATGTCTCCCTGGCATTCTACATTTAATTTTCTTGGCTTTTCGGTGAGTCAAAGATGACAAGAACAGTGAAAAGCTCCTCTTTAAAGCTATACATGCCAGCCTGGAAATCCAGAAGCTGCAAGTCAGTCACAGAATGGCTGAAGAAGTTTTATGTTTTTCCCACAAATAGGATTCAAGACTAAATCTGTTAAACAGTGATTGAAAATTGTCACCTCTTTCAAGTGGTTTAAACAACTCAGTGATGTTTCTTCTGTTATGAATGATGTGATGTTTACATCCCAGAAGACCACCGCCTCAACAGGTATCTTTCCATGTACTTGTAGAGTAGGCATCATGCGGTGGGCAGGAAGACTGAACAAATCTTTTTGCTTCCTGGACTGAGATATTTACATTTACCCTGCATCGTACTTAGTCTTCTACATCCATATGAAATGAATACAGATGAGATGTGTTGCACTCCTCTTTTTGCTTGCAGCCTATTATAATGTGAAGTCTCACCTGGTGCTGGTAGGAATGGCTCAGAGAAGTGGACAGAGCCATCAGCATCACTCAAGGCACTTTGGTGGGACAGCCTCTTCCTATTATTCTCTAGACAGAAATTCTCATAGGGATAACAAACTTCAGATTTCAGGGTGGTCATTCAAATTTCTGACATTTCTGGGGTTTTCCTTTAAAAAAAAAAGCATGCACTTGGTAAGCAGAGTTTGCACCATTTTTTTCTATAATGACACGTGCAGTCTTCCTGCATTTGGTAAAGGGCTGAGTCCCTGTCTGAGAAGCTTCTGACACAGGGACTCCCATCCTGAAAACTGTGTATGAATTTATACTTACTCCTGTGAGTGATCCCAGTGGCATTCGGAAGTGTTTGGGTCTTATGGAAAACGTGGGTTTTGAAATAACCACTTCCTATATGTTTCCACCTACTGGGGTGTGAGTACTGTATATTTCTGCTGTAGCAGTTGTCATCGAGTGCTTCTATGCTTTTAAACTTATTTTGCATATCTATTTTGCTACATTTTAATGCTCCATCAATCCTATAGTATTTTTTGACCTTTCAAGGAGTTAATACTTGCTTTTCAAAAGCTTATGATAGAATCCAGCTTTTAAAGAATTTTAAAACAACTGAGCAAAAAGTCCAGTGGTTATTGCAAAAAGAAAAGAAACAACTCTGGTGTTTCTGACAAAGTTATGGAAAGAAGGTTGATTTTCTTTCTATTGGGATGAAGGCTGGAGCTTTTTTCTATTTCTTGTTTTTTTAATTACTTACCAGTCTTCATCAGTATTAGCATTTTTCCAGGGGAGAGAGAGAGGCTGGCTGTTCAAGGAAAAAAATAGCAGAGGCTCTCAGTAAAAGATAGGGCAAATTAATTTATTGAGCACTCCCCAGCATCTAAATTCCAACACTTCCCCGAAATGTTTCTGAAGTACTCATCGCTCTAAAGGCTGCAATTGTTCCTAGCAAGTGGGTGGTAGGAGTGCTGGAGTCTGAAAAGCAAAGTGGATGCAGTTTAGATCCTCAGTTTGCTTGAGATGCTCCTCTTTCCTCCCAGCCCTAAAGTCTGTGGTTGTTAGGGTCCTGTCTGTGGGTCCTTCTCCCCTTGGTATTCATGGCAGCACTCCCAAGCTTAAGCAGTTCCTGGCCCTCTTTGGCTTTTGTGTAGCTGGCACAACAGATGGCTCAGGAATATACATGCTTCGGGGCCTCTCACATTCCAGCTCCCCCTTTCAAAATCCAAACCCTCATCTAATATCCATAATCCTTCATGTCAACTGTTTCACATTAAAAAGAGATATATTTTTGGTTTGCTAAACAAAATTTCCTAAGGGCAGACCTGCTAATGATTAGCTGATGTAACAATGCCCAATAAAAGCAACTTGTAGTGGTGAAGTAAATATTACCGCACCCAATAACCAATGGAGTAATTTCATTGTTTGCTGATTTGTAGAATTCAATTATAAAAAGTTTTAAGAAGACTAATGATGTAACCCTTGCATTCACCTCATGAATACTTCAATAAGTTACTTGGATTTTTACTAGCATTAACCCAACCTCCACCATCTTTCATTTGAATATTTGAAAGTGCTTTACGAACAAGTCTTGGAATACCATGATTGCACTAGTTTTTCTATGCTGTCTCCTTAGTGTACTGTTCATTTCTTCTCGAGCATTCAAGTGAATAGGCAAGGTTGATGGCTTAAGACATACCACAAGTTGAGTGGAGTCATTGTTTCCGTGCTCCTTTGCACCAGCCCTAACATTTCTTTGAGTGTACATGAACTAGTCTACAGCAGAATGCTGAAATGGCTGTACGGCTCAGAAAGTAGAACTGAACCCAAACAGGTAAGCTCACTGGGACATGAGGTGTGGCATCAGCATCAGGTACAGCAACACACATGGTGGTGTCAGTCTGAAGAGAGTGACACTGGAAGGGAGGCATTACCAACATGGCCTTCTGAATGGGTTAAGACCATGATGGCCAGAGAGCCCTTGCTTTGGTTTCAGTTTTGAACCTGTGGCTTTCTCTTTGTCATTTTTTTATGATGGTTGCAAAGGAGAACACATTTTTACAAAGGACTAACCTGAAAAACATGATATTTCGTTTGATGTTGCTCTGATGGGATTTCTGTAAACATCTGGGCAACAATCAGTAGTTCTAAAATAGTGGGTTTTGCCAAAGCTCTGTTGGCCTTTAGATTTCAGGGTCAATTTGTAGCCAATTGTACCTGAAATAGGAGAATTACTCAACTTTTTACCAACCTTTATCCTAAAAAAAAAAATCTCTTGGTGCAGCTGCTTTTTTCCAACAATTGCAAGCAGCCCTGTCATAATAAAAATAACTGTCACAAACTCGTTTCTCTCTTAAGTTTGGGCAGGATGTAACTTACCTCATCTTTAAAGAATAACACTGGCACTCTTGCTCCCACTATCGCTGTCTCTTTGGAGACCAATATTCAAATGCAAAGAGTCAGGTCTCACTGCCATACAACTTTCGAATGAAAGATCTAAGTTCCAAGGGTGAAACATATACCAAATTTTATTGAACCTGGAAAGAAAGGTTTTCTCATTGAGAATGCCCAGAATAAGTTTCACTTGGGCAAAATAATTACCTGCAGTTGTCACAGGTGAAAAGTGTTAGCCAAGGAAGCACATATGCCAGTCTATTAATTTGCTGAGAGACTAGGTAGAATACTTTGAACTGGATTTCTCTGCCTATTGGAGAAAAAAACTGAGTGTGTCCCTTGACTGATTCTCAAAACCGTATAATTAATGACTCCAGAGAGAGTGAGAAAGTTAGAAAATTCTTTGAAAGGGTATTCTGAGTTCTGAAATGACATATTTTAACATCAAGTAATCAGCAGATGAGATTCCCCAGCCCATTTAAATATTCAATACTTTATGCATGATGATATCAATCATTCTCACAAAGCACAAGCTCCCGCAAAACCTATGTTTCTCCTTATCACCAATTTTTGCATTAAGTATGCAGCGCAATTTACTACCTAGGTCTGCGTATGGAATTTCTATTGACATAGTGAGAAGCATATGTGCTCCCAGTCGTGGGTACAGTTTGGCCTTTGGGCAGTTCTCTTCCAAATGAGACCATGGGGAACAGTACCACACTGGGCTGCCAAAGGAGCTCTAATTTCCATGATTTTGTAAAATTGAGTACTCTCCTTTGCAACCTTCCAGAAGCAGTAAAGCTCTAGTTGAAATGTAAGTCCTAGGCCAAAAACAAAGAAGCTGAGGGAAACCTTTGAAGCACTACCCAAATAGGTTTTGTTTAAAGTTCTTTTTATTTTCTTTGCAAGGTCATAGGTTTAATTAATCCTGGGTTTCTCCAGGATAACTATTCCAGAATTGTTATTTTGCTGTAAGCCCCAGTCTTATTCTGTACAATTCTGATTTCAACTCAGTTCACTTTGGGTAACTACTGCTAAGGACAGTTATTCTGGAGTAACTATTTCACTAAATTCTCAACTGTAGAAAAGTGCAAGGACTTTTTTTCTTCAGATCACAGTGCAGGTGAATGACTGTTGTCAGTTGGAACACACTGGTTTCATAAGGTAACTTAGATGAAGCCAATGCTCCTGAATTTATCTTTATGCCTTTGAGCATCCTTTATTTCCCTGACTTTGCTCTGGACTTCGCACATGCAGCTAGCTCCTGATGGATCTTCATCTTGTCAGTAAGACAGAAGGAGAAGTCCAACAAACACTGTGGCATCATTTCTATGCATCTCTTGCTCATGTATGTCTACTCTAGAGTCACTAAAACATAAACATATTCTGTCCAGTCTACTTGCTATCTACTTCTTCATAGAGATGCTATTTCCTCTCCTAGTTTACATCGACTTGTATTCTTTCCAACCACTATCACTCTAACACCTGCCCTGGCAGCAGCTTCTTTTGCCTCTCTCTTTCCATGTCTCAATGTTCTTTCATAAGCTCTTCAGTACATTCATCTTCTCAGAGTGCATGTTAATGTCATCAAACACATCCCAGCTCAATTTCAGCCTTTGGTTTGGTCAATCTGCCATTCATCCATACTTTCAAAGGCTTATGCTCTTGCAGCCTTTAAATAAACACCTGTTGGTCACTTAATCATCAGTGGTATTTACCATGCAGTACTGGGGAAAAAACCATCAGAGTAGGTGAATATTCTGGTGGTGTATAAGATTACCTGCCTGCATTAAAAGATGTAATCTTTGGATTTGTGATGAATTACTGAGAATAACATTGCTATAATAGTTACTTTTTAGTATTATGGTATTACAGAAGACACCCCAGTCTATACCTGAACTTACTTTATGGTGAGAGACAGAGTAGGGTATAATAAGTAAGACAGGAACGCATGCTCTCTTGTGTTTCCCATTGAATCCAGAATCAGAAGAATTTCAAACCTATGCCAGAATCTATGACAATACTGCATAGCAATTCCAGTGCCTAAGTAATGGTAACCAGTGCCATTTTAGACACCCTGCCTACACTTCACCTGCCTTTCCAGAGGTTTCAGATGTGCTGTAGAGTTCTATGTCACATTTGCCAGCCTCAAGCAGGTGTCTTGGAACCGTAGGGCATCAAAGGCTCCTTTGCATCCATTGCATGAAGTGCCTGTGCTTTGGCACTTGAATTGTTCTTTATGTGCCCTGAGTCCCAGTTAACGCCTTGGCCACAAACATGTTTTTTCTCATGAAGATGGAAATTCTCCTATCATTACAACTAGCATGGAATGTAATTCTTAATTTCAGAAGGTATTGCAGTGGAAGCAAATTCTGCTGAGTGCTTCTCAATGACATAATTAAAGACATAACACGAACACGAAAATTACATGTCTGCAAGACAAACTGAAAACTTTCTCTCCTCCCATCCCTTTGAAAGAAAATGTGGAGTGAAACATGAAAATTCTCAACAATCCCTGTTTTGTAAGATTGCAAACATCTTAAGTGATTTATTATCACGCTAGGTATTTTCTTTACCACATTTGGCTTTGAAACACTCTTTTAAATACAAACATACCCTCTATTACTTGCATGGCGTAATACCATAAGCACCAGGGTGCAGCAATGGTGGGTGGGCTCTTTTTCTTGCTAAACACAGGAATTCTCTAACGTTGTAAGCACCAGCACACATGAACGATCCGTGTGGGATGGTCCCTTTCTCCCACTCCTCTGCTGCCTCTCTTTCCTTTCAGTTAATTTAGTAAAGCCTCATGAGTGTTGGAAGGTGGAAGATGAAGTCATGCAAATCAACACACCTTAAATCACTGGGCAACAAAGGAACCCTGTTGATCTCCCCAGACTTTTCCGCCCAGGAATGAAATCCCACGTGAGGTGTACCAAATGCTTCTGCTTGTAACAGAAGTGCCGATTCCTCTTTCTGGGCCAAATGCTACTTTAGATGCGTGCATGAGGCCCAGCTGAGGGAAATGGAAGCCAAATGGAACATCCACTAGCAGAATTTGACCCAGAGATACCAGGGAAATTCCTAGTCCTGCTAATTGACTGCAATGATGACACTGAGGTTGTTACTTACATCAAAAAGTTCCCTGGCTTAGTAATTTTGCTGTGAAGATCTCCCCTATGGCACAGGCAGAGGTCTCTCCTGTATTTCCCCCCATTCCCATCTCAAGCAACCTATGCTGACATGCCCGATGTCCAACGTTTTTTTCCCCCCAAAAATCCATTTGAATGTCTCTGACTGTGATGATGTACTCTCAAGAAAATGGGACAAGCAACACATTTTCTTGCTGAAACCTATTAGAAGCTGGGAGAGACGCAAAAAGCCAGATTCTCTGCTGCACTGAGACATTTTGTACTGTTAGAACAATGGGACCAGAATGAGATGGATCTTCCCACCGTGCAATTCATTCCGTTGTTGGGAAATCTTTAGCCCCGGTGGCTTCTGCAGCTGGTGGCAGGCAGAACGCTGAAGACAGGAGATGACAGGAATAGTATTGCTGTCCCCTGCCCTTGCAAGCTCTTGATAAACAGCTGGTTTAGCTTAGAGCAGCCCCAAGGCTTTTTTTTTAACTGCTCATGATCTGGTTGAGATAAAATTAGAACAGGGAAGCAGCAGCCAGCTCCATTGTCATCCTTCTACCTTATAGCTGCAACTGGCAGCTGTAGGGTACTGCCAAAAATGCCCAGGGACTTGCTGCTTATCCCCATCAGAGACGTAGGAGGCTGTGCTATGCCTGCTGCTGTCTCTGCACGCAGCTTCCAATGAAGAGGCACTCCCTCCCTCTCTGATATAAAAATTAACTCCTGCTCCTAAAAAAATCCTGATTGCACATATTGCTTCAGAGTCTAGGGGGCAAAGAAACACCCCGGGTGCTCGTCTGCAACCATCTATGTGGGACGAAGCAAAGAGTCGGTGTCTCTAAACCTACCAGACTACATGCTCAACCCACTGGCCAGGGAGTGGTGGAACCGTGGCTTTGTGCCTCACGTGTCGATGGGGAGGACTGTGCTCACGTCTTTGCCTTCTCCCTCACTGGTGGGGCAAGCGTTCTCTCTCCCCTTTATCCAGCCCTTTCCTTTCATGAAACTGGTTGGAGCATTGTGGCTGCTGCCCACCTCACTTTTTGAAATTGTCCAATGGATTCAAAAGTTATTAGGAGGAACATAAAGATGTACGCTCACTCCCCTGCATAGAGTGCATAACCATAGTTTCCTTAGGAAACTAGATCTAAACATAAAACCAAGAAATGTAGCTGGTTTTGGTCATGTTCTCGATGCTGGATTTATATTAGTGTGACACCAGTAATGCCACTCGTTCATAGAGATATGACAACCCCAAAGGTTTACTGCTTTTTGGCACCCCTGTAACCAATTACACCAGGGGAAGGCGAGTTTAAACTGCTATCAGTTGAAAATAGTAGCATTTTAAAATCACTTTGTGGGCTATATATCACTTCAGAAGGTTCTGAATAACCATGAATCAAGCCTCGAACCTCTTACCACATGTTAGGATACCATCTAAATCTTCACATCCTCTCAGTGAAGAACAATAGCTTTCACTCAGAGACACTATTAATGGCAAAATGGATTTTAAAAAAAAAAAAGAGGGGAAAAGGAAAAATAATAAAAAACCCTTCAATCACTCGACTTACAGATGCAACTAATTGATTTGAAGGTTGGCGGGGGAGTGCCATGGCAGCTAGTTTGATGTAGTAATTAATGCAATCATCCTTCTTTGTTATTACTTTAATAAGGTAAACACCCTGTTAAAATAAACTGAAACAGTTGTCTCTGGCCAAGAGCTTGCAGTTGTGGTGAGCAATGTAATAACCTCACAATGTAAAACTTGGACAGGAAAGAATGAATTACATTAATCCCTGAAGGTTCTTACTGCAGACTTTTGAAGTTTTAACTTTAAAGTTAGAGTGGAAAAGGAGATCTGAAACTTGGAGGCTATTCACCCTGTGGCTCCTGAGAGAAAGCAGTGTGTGTCTGCTCGAGTACCCTGAATCCATCTAATACAGGCTAGAGATAAGCTCGGTTTCTGCAAACACTCATGCTTGTGCTTATCTGCACTACCACAAATAATCCCACGGTACTAGGAGTTAGGCACAGGCATAAAAATCAGCACGTGCACAGGTAGCTTTTGTATCGTATTGGAGTGTCAGTATAAAGAAGGAGGGTTTCAGCTTTGGTTTTAGCCTAATAACTGTTTTTCAGAAGTAGTTTCCAGCAAAACCTGCTTCCAGTAGCATCATTCAAAAGGCTGCTTTATGTGTTTGGGTTGTCTGCTTCAGACATTCATTCTAAACAATGGCATTAAGAAGAATAGCTGTACCGTGTTGTTAAGGATCCCTTCAATATAAGGGAGCTGCTCAAACACACAGCAAAATGGAGAAAACCAATTTACCAGTGAATAATAACAATATTTTTCTCTCCTATTTACTTACAATGTTTTAACTGTAAGATGTGTGCAACTCAGAATTTTCTTCAGATATTTGAGATTTCTCTTACATTCTAACCCCCTTGTTTTAGTGGTTTTACCTAAAATGCACTGAAATCTTTGCACATGGCCTGAAAACTTACAAATATTTTTATACAAAACCTATCTGGCTTCTTTGAGAAGTCCCAGGTGACCAAAAGCTCTGGATTTCTTCTCAGTTCCTGCTCTTCCCATTGACACCTCAAGCATCAATAACCTAAATGATAATTTGCCCAATTCCCATAAGATATAGGTCCAAAGATGAATTATATCATTGGAAATGCATAAGTAACTTTTGCGATGAATAATGTAGTTTTCAAGATGGTGAGTGCAGAGTACGTTGTACTGGGGTGGATTTACGGTGTGAATGGGTAATAAGGGGTTATGGCCTCCTTGCTCATGTCAGCCAACATAATGTGCTCAGGGTGTCACGGGCAAAACAGCCTCAATTTGTGGAATTTTTACTTTATTATTTATTGCCATATAACATAAATTTCTCATTACTGATTAGGGTACTGAAAAAAACAAAGCACCAACAATTAAACACTGAAGTAAACAGCTTTCCTCCCCCTTCCCAAGCTTAGGTCAAACAACCTCTCCTAGCCCTGCCTCATCTCAGCTTATCTGATTTCCCAGGCAGGTTACATTCGGTCTGTCCCAATCCCTTTGGTGAGGCAACTGTTTTCTGTCTGCCATGCTGGGTGCATTGGTTTCTTTCGGCTTCTGCATGTTTTTTGCTGGTTTTCCTCTGCTGCTCTTTGCTCTTTACTTGGGTCACCCTTGGCTGTAGTCCCTCAGGGCTGTCCCTGCCCCATGTGGGTTGCCAACAGGCCATGATCCCTCAGAGGTGTCCCCATCTATGGCAGGGAGTGCCTCCAGCCAAGAGCCCCTCTCTCTCCAGCTGCCTCCTCCACAGCATCTCCAGACCCACGTGTCCAAGAGCATCACTTGTCCCTGAAGGCTGCTACTTGCTTTCTTAAATATGTCTGATTCAGGGCACCATGTGCTCCTCAGATGGGCAGAAGTTTTGGCAGGTAATGGGGTATTTTCGCCTGTTTCAGAGATGGCTGCTCTTGGCACTTGACTCTTCATGGCCTCCTTCCACACTGGTCATCCCCTGCTACCAAACCCCTGCCATTTATGCTCAATGCACAGGGTCCCTCTGCAGGCTGTGCTGTCCCCTCTATAAAGAGCTCCATGCTGCTCATTTAATTTCTTTCCGGATTAGCATTTTAACAGGAAAAGCTTCAGAAAGCTGAAGACTGCCCTTGCTGTACAGAAGAGAGAGATGCATTATTCACAGCAGATGGCTGTGTATGCTCTTTATAAGCTCTGGAGCTTTACTCCAACTGAGCATTTTTGTGTCAAATTTTCAATTCGTCATTTCTACAACGGTTGAAGTTGATAACAGAAATAGCACAGTCCACAGAGAAAGCAGCTGAGATGTATACACATATAAAGGGTAAGGACGCTACTTATGATGACAACCCAAAATTCCCTTATTGTTTTCATTCTTTGGCTGGAATTCTTCATTCACATTCCTACAGCTGCCACCTTCATAGTTGGTTTCTTGCTGAAAAATAGAAGTAGATGGAAATTTTAGGTGTGTAGTAAGGTACATGAGAGGACAGTGAAAATTATCAGCTCTGAAATAGAAAAGGGAAGAAACCGCAAGGGCAATCCCCTTCCCTTCTCTTTGGGTAGCATTGCAGGAAGAGTGAGACGCCCAGCCCGTTGAACCCATGGTGTTTTTCAGTGCCCTCCCCCAGGTCAAAGAGTGACCCTGAGAAAGCACAGCCATTGCGTGAATCAGGGTAGCATTTCCCCATCGCTGCTAACCTGGTGTGCTGTGAGGTTGCCACCAAAATGATGAACAATGTTCCCTGTTCCTACAAAAAAGGTATTGTACCATCTCTCCCTTGTGTGAGACCTAGTGACCGCGCAGCCATGGTGTTGGCTGATGTGGGCAGGACACATTTCCAGACCTTTTGGCGGTAATTTTGACTTTGCCGGGGTTTGATGAGTTAATTTTCAATCAGATCAGCTCACGGGGATAGTTTGCCCTGTAGCCACCTGTGTTAGGGCAGGAAAGAAAAACAGCACCACCGCTTGTGATAGCGAGGGCTGACACCGGCACCAACCATCACCCCACGCTGGTCCTGAATTGCCCAGCCAGGGTAGCCGGGCCCCTGCCCCAGAGCCGGCGCCGCAGCCAGGGCTGCTCGGGGCCAAGCGGCGGCGCCCGCCTNGCCCCGCCGTGCCGCAGCGGGCCGCGGCCAGTCCCGGTTAGCGCGGGTTTGGCCCCGCCGCCGCCGGCGAGCACCGGCGCGGCCGCCCCGGCCCGGGGAGATGCCCCGTCTGTAATGGCCGCACTTTGACCCCCGCCGGCGGCTCGTCCGGTGCGGCGGTGCCTGGGCTGCCTGGCCGAGCAAACGCATCCGCCGGAGATCTTGAAAAACTTGGGGCCTCTCCGGGTTTGTCCTCGGCCACCTGCCTGTTTGGCCTGGGGGGGAGCGGGGCTTGTACCCACCGGGGCGGCAGGTGAGGGAGCAAGCAAGCCGGGCCTTGTAATGCTCACACTCACCGTCAGCCTGAAGGTTTGGGAGTGGGCGGCAAAGGCCTTTGCAGTGCCCATGGGGAAGCTGGAAGAAATGTGGAAGGCAGAGAAACATCTCCTCCCCGCTCTGCTGCCCCAAAGATGTACGAACATGAGGGACACTTGCTGTCTGCAAAGCAGATGTTTCTCAGGTTCCCTTCTCTTCCCTTCCCCTTCCCTCCCCTGCTTCTGGCCTGTATAAATGAGAAGTTGGCTTGTTTCACATAGCTGTAGTTGATGTGGGATGCTGAAAAGCTCTGGTAACCATTAACCTAAAGCTGATTTTGTGTATGGACCCTGATCTTCTTCACACAAACAAAGTGCATTTGGCCAATCACGGGAGGATCTGTTGCTTTTTCACACCCCAGAAAGCACCAGCAGAAACTAAAATGCAGAAATCCAGTCACTGTGATGCAGGTGGTGACGCAGTTTTCTTACACGCTGCTGTGCCTGCAATGGCCCCTTGCACACACGTCTCCCAATGCCTCAGTCAGCCTTGGCCTCTGCGGTCAACAGAGATGTCTCCTCCTCACTCTGCTGCCCCAAAGACGCGTGAACGTGGAGGACACTTGCTGTCTGCAAGGCAGGCCTTTCTCAGGTGACCAAGGCAAGCAGAGAAGCATTTTTTTCCCCTCAAAATCTCTTGCACTTATTCTACTCGTAGGCCACAGTTCTGCATGTATTTACGTGCATATGGGGGTAAACCACTGAGGACTTCAGTGGGACGGTCCCTCTGCATGTGTGTGCGTGCATTTACAGGACGGGAATCTTGCACGTTCCCCTCCCGTTATTACAGCTGAAGCTGAGGCAGAAGGGGGCCCTTTTAAAACCAGGGGATTTTATAGTGGAATGAATGGGAAAGGGAGAGCAAACATACCTCTGAGGAACGAACACAGAGAGGACCCTGTGCCAACTATAATAATCAGTGTGACTAATAGGGAACACGGAGAACTGTTCCATTATATCATGAGACATTACATCGTGCTTGAAAAAACAGTCTTTGATGACATGCGAAGGATTGGCAAGTGCATTTCAGGGAATCCTCCTTTATTTCTTCAAGGATTTCAACCCATGTTCATCATGTTATGCATAATTTAACTTTCTCAGCGGTTAGATTGATCTTGCTGGTATGGGTTTTACATATTCGGCATTTAAATTTGGGGGAACAGAAGGTGTATGAACTTATTTTAAAACTTACTCATTTATAGTTCCTTGGAGGAATTAGAAACTGGGACTTTACGATAATTTCACCATGTATTTCTAGACCTCGCCCAATGTGCTATGGTTTTGCAAAATGCCAGATATTAGCAAAACTCCATTTTCATTTAGTCTCATAGAGCATACAGAGTAATATTTCTATATAAAGTATTGTGATATTGACTCTCATATTTTTTGTAATTTTAATATCACAAGTGTCAATCAGGAAGGAGATTGTTGCCTTTACTACAACTAATATAGTAGAGCAAAACAAAGAACTTTTTAGAAAATGAATATGCTCTGGGGAAATTCAATAAATCTTTGTTAGAAGAAAAAAAGTCTTATATATAAATATATAAAAGCTTGCTGTGTATTGTGCAAAAGTTGCTTACTGCTAAAGGAGTAATGCATTGTAAATCAACGGTGGGTCCCATAGCACATTATGGCATATTTTATTGGGTTTTTACCTTAAGGTAAGGTCTTTTATTAAGAGTATATAAGAGCACACTCTGCTGAATACCTTGTTTTTCACAGTGCGCTATACATAATGGCTTTTTTTTTATTTGCTTCATTAAACATTCCTGTAATTAATGTATTTAATGGAAATCCAGCAGTAACAAATATAAAATTTATTGTGGGTTAAAAAAAAAAAACACTTTGGTTACTAGATTTTCCATTAGCAAATGGCGATGACCAAATTCCTCAAAATATTTCTGCACTCACCCCAGAAATCTCCTGCTAAAACAGGTGATGTTTTCAACTGTGTAATGGGAAAGAAATGCCACATAAATAATCCTTGTGAAGGAATCAGTATAAACGTAGAGGGAGAGAGCACCAAAAAGTGTCTTTAAAATAATCCCCCAAAAACCCTGTTTCAAGCTTGATAAGAAGACGTCTGTATTAGCACTGGAGCTTGCCGGGTGAGTTATTAGGTGTTGAAAGACACCGTCTAGGAAGTCTGACCCATCAGAATTTGAATGTAAAAGGCAAGTGACAACTGAATACATGAAAAGCCTTAGAGCCCGGTCCCAAAGCCCTCTTTCCCTGCCTGAAAAGCCCGTTTATCTTCGGATGAATAAGAGTTACAGAATTGGAACCTAAGGAAAAAATCGGTGGTATCCGTGGCCAAGGGAATGTCTCCCTCCCACCCGTTTGATTATAACCATGTGCAAGTTTGGCTAATGAGACTGCAGGGCTTTCCCCTCGCCTCTGTGGATGATTGTGGCATTTTATTTGAACGCCGATATGGTTTCCCATTCCTGTTCCTCACAAGCTTTTGGTCTGGGTGAATGAGAAAACCAAGATTTCAGAACCAGAGAATCTTTTTACAGCGTATAAAAATCTTCCCATCTAATCCAAGAGGAAATCGTAATGTGAAGAACATTGGTGTTTTAATGGCCTCCTAATGAGGACGAGCTTGGCCAGAGCTTTGAAGAAGACAAATGGAAAGCAAAACAGCTCATTTCTCCTTGAGGGCAAGGATTATGATTTCTAGAGAGGACTGCATGGATATGCCTTCAGCAGGTAAAGCTTTGCCTGCCTGAAGTCTCCTGGCGGGGCCCTGATGTACGGGCTGTTGGCAGGAGCAGGAAAGCAGGGGGTGTGCTCATGTTTTCTGGTTTCTCTGTCAGTCTATTCCTCTCTGTGTGCTGCTGCGAAAAATGAAGACAATTATATTTACCTAAATCCCTGGGTAATTAAGGCACTAAATTAAAGCCAGAGAAGCACTTGATACTCTCTGATCAAAAAGCCTGTACATGGACAGCATGCTTGTCACCTTACGTGTCTGGGGTTCTCCCTACGGTATGGGGGATACACAGCAAATACTCTGTACAGCCACAGATAGGTGATCACATCTAATTTAAAAGCCCTCATTACTCCCTCCTGACAGGCTTGGATGTTTGCCTGCCTAGTTCCAAGGCCAGCGTCGATCCATTTAAAATTAATATTTTTCATTCCTCTCTCTGCTGCGTGCATTTAAAAGCTGTCCTTGGCTTCCTCTCCCAGCTGCTGGCTCCGATTAACCCAGCAGCGGCTGCTGGAACTCCGCTTTGTGGCGCTGGTGGGATCCTACTGCTCTCATACCATGTTAGGATCAGAGCCTTCCTGGAAAAGGGACTGCTTTGCTCCTGACGTCTTCCGTGGCTTCAGCAAGCTGAGGAGGCTTAATTTCCAATTGGGAAAAATGGGCCTTTTTCTCGTCCCATCCCAGAAACAAGCTGTGAGTGCCAGGGCCCCGTTGGGCGTCACACTTCCTCCTGCAGCACCATCCCTCGGCAGGGCTCAGCCCCGCGTGCTCCCTGCGCTCACAGAATCACAGAATCTTTTGGTTGGAAAAGACCTTTAAGATCATCAAGTCCAACTGTACCTGTCCACTACTAAACCATGTCCCTAAGTACCTCGTCTACCCGTCTTTTAAAAACCTCCAGGGATGGGGACTCCACCACTTCCCTGGGCAGCCTGTTCCAATACTTGACAACCCTCTTCGTGAAGAAGTTTTTCCTAATATCCAATCTAAACCTCCTCTGGTGCAACTTGAGGCCATTGCCTCTTGTCCTATCACTTGCTACTTGGCAGAAGAGACCAACACCCACCTCGCTACAACCTCCTTTCAGGTAGTTGTAGAGGGCAATAGGTAGTTGTAGAGGGCTCGGCCAGGGCTTGGAAGGGAAGGTTTGTGAGAGGCATCGAAATGGTACCTGGGTTTGCTGCTGCAAAAAGGACTTTGTACAATTTTCCTTCAGTGACATGTGGCATAACATGGCAGAGGAAATTGCCCTTGTGAAGATACACCTGAAGCTTGCCCTAAGCAATTAAAAATGTGGGTTCTGCTCTGGAAAGCAACTGTAAAAAGAAGAAAAAATTACATTGTTTTAATCAGCAGCATTGTTTCCCCTCTATCTGCAGAGTGAGGTTTGCTGACTCTTTGAATGCAGAGAGCATGTGATGTTTTAAAGCTATTTTTGGCTTCGTGGGCTTTGGAGGGACAGTACAAGTCTGGGTGGAGCCTTTCTGGTGGGTGAGCACCAGAAGTGCACTCAGGTGGGTAAACCTCACAGGGACAACGTGGCAGCACCACCGCCACTGATGGCACAAGCTGTGGACTCCATCTCACTCGAGTTTCCCCAGCCCGGGGCTATGGCTTCACCATGCAACAATTCACAAACATTTTGACCACCTCCAGCCCACCGCTTTCCCTGTGCACTGCTCGCTCCTTGCCCACCCCCCCAAGGCTCCTGCCTGCCTTCCCAGGGCTCTGCACACAGCGAG
Organism: Balaeniceps rex; assembly: GCA_013401315.1. Lineage (NCBI taxonomy): Eukaryota > Metazoa > Chordata > Aves > Pelecaniformes > Balaenicipitidae > Balaeniceps > Balaeniceps rex. Next base: position 150,943 of record VYZW01001252.1, on the reverse strand, counting down.
CTGCTTAGTTTGCCACACCAGTTTGCAAAGCTGGCAACGTGATAAATACCTTCTGCTGCTTTTTTCCCCAGTTTTAGTCAGTCAGATTGGCTTGAGGTTAATGGTCAGGTGAACGACAGCACTTTGGTTTAGCTCAGCCCTTGCAGTGTGGTGGCAGAAGTCACCTGCAGTGCCGGAGCTGAGTGGGTCAGCCCAGTGGGACCCCCTGCAAACGTCGCTGCCAGTGCGGCCAGGATGCTACCACATTGTATTGCGGTGGAAATGTGGGGCTGTGGGTGTCCCTGCAGGCCCTCTACCTCATCCCACGGAGTACTGGCACAAAGAGGTAGCAAGAACACCTTTGCAGAGGGCTAATAGTCCCTCAGCTATTTTAGGAGATGAGCTTAGCGTTGCGGGAATTAGGGGCAAAGGGGGTGTCAGTCAGTGCAGCTTGCACATACTCCAGCTGAATGATAAAAACTTTGCTTCTAAAGGCAAGCCACCAATGCAGCATGGCAAAAGCAAAGCTACCGCTCCCTCATGCTCCCTGTTCAGCTTGTGAAAACTGCCTGGCTTTAACTTTAATTCTGGCAATTTAACTTCTAGATCAAAGTGCAGGGAATAGCTACAGCAAAACGCCGACAACAAAAAAAATGAAGCCAAAACAATGGCCGGTGTTGTAATACCAAACACAATCCTCCATAACCGGAGTTTGCGGCCATGTCCCGCTGCGGACGGTTCCTTTTTCTCATCCACGGCTATGTGTTGTCTTTGCAGCACAGCTTCTTGAAGCTAAGAAAAACTTTTACTAAGCTGGAATTGGCTCGGCCACCTTATAACACAGAATGAAAATGATTAGTGAAACAAAAGACAAAGTGTGAGGAGGATATAGAGTCCTTCCATACAAAGCCTCCTGTCTTCCCACGTGATCCATTATAATCCAGAGGGCCCCAGATTTAAACTAATCTGTTTCTGCCTTTATTTATTTTTTTCTTGACTCAATTTCCTACATGAACTGGCTGGTTATGTCAAGTATTTTTCTTTCTTTTAACTTGACTTGCTGTCAGCTGAATGCAATGCCCTGTGAAAACACCTGCTGACCTGCTGTATACACACATACACACACACACGCACACATCAACACCATCTGCATCTATATATCTATATCGTCTATATGTATCTATATGATCTGTCTGCCTATTTATAACTACATCTATATCTTTATCTCTTTATCTCTCTATCTCTATCTCTATCTCTATCTCTATCTCTATCTCTATCTCATCTATATCTCAATCTATATAATTTGCTTTTAGAGTGGGGCACACAGGTTGCAAATTCCTTGAGCCTCTGCAAAATATACCTTCAAGCTCCCCTCTCTTTCGGGAAAGGCAGCTGCCCCGTTGCTTCTAGTTCAGGCTGCTCTGGCTTGCTCTGCTGGCATGTCCTGGGGGAATGGGCTGATCAGGTTCACTAATGGTCGGGCTCTTGTGGTATTTGCTTACCTAACACAATCAGAACACGCGTCTTAAATATTTTATCATCTTTGCGGGGTCATTCTCATACCGTGGTATTGTGTTGCACTGGAGAATAGAGCAGGCTGGAGGAAAAATGGTGCTCAAGTGCTGCAGAAAGAGGGTTTTAAGCAAATGGCAAGCACTAATGCCCTGCTTAGAGCCGCTAAAACAGTCCCTGTTGCAGGAGGGCAGATCAGAGGCAAAAAGAAGTTAGGGCAGTTGCAATAACAAAGCAGACCAAAGAATTGAGCAAATGGCCCCAAACCCTCAGTTGCTAGTTCTGATCTGAAGGGTGATGGCAGTCCTGGTTTAACTTTGATCCCTCCTTTCCCACTCTCACTTGCTTAATTTTTTGACTCCCTTGAAACCAGTTCTCAGGAAGTTTTGTGTTTAATCTTGTGCTTATTCCCTGTGGGCCAAGCTCTCAAATGACTGTGAGTAAAACCTTTCTGTAAAGAAAGTGGGTGCAACAGGATAATTCTGGGGGTAGTCCCAGAGCTGGAGTTTCCTGTAGCGAGGCCTCAGCAGTCAGTAGCTATTGCGGAGAGGAAAACTGCTTTTCCCTCCAAACTGGCCCATTGCCTGCCTTCAGCTGGGCAGTGCTGGCTCCAGGGTGGGCAGGGAGAGCTGAGGGGTAGGTCTGTACTGCAAGTCTTTGCTAGAGCTGTGGGTGGCAAGGTTTGCTGATGGGGGGATCATAACCAACCACGCCATTTCTGAGACTGTCCCCAAGTGCTGCGTGTGGGGAGATTCCCCGGGAGGGGGTCAGACTCACTTTGGTTCTGTTATGCTGAGAGTCAGTGTGATATCGGAGAGCTTTGCATATTTGCATGATCAGTGTTCCCTCCATCCCAGTATTTTTTAAAAATCACCCCAAAACTAACAAAAAAGTGCTCATGTCTGCTTGCTTCTCCATCCCCCTGCTGAAAGGTTTCTTTAGCACCAGTCCACTTCCAATTTCTCAGCTCTTGCCTCTGTTTACATCTGGGCTCCTTTGGGTTTGCCCCACTCCCCTTGCCCCACACCCCTTTTTTGGGAGGTGTCTGCTTTCTCCAGGTGGTTGTTGCTGATCTGTTATGCTGCCTGCCTTGTGCAAATGCCTTTGGGTACCTACGGTGCCCTCTGTGCTAGCTTATCATCCCTACCCAAACTCTGTGCTACATTGCCATTAGTTTTGAATGCTCTTACAGCAAGTAGCTGAGGCTGCAGCCTGGGTTCGGGAGAAAGCTGGGGGCAAGTTGAGAGGCAAAGCAGGTCCAGCCAAAGCACAAGGGGCTGGTTTGGCAGGGGCAAGGAGTCTCTCTGCACCACTGCCCCGACTGATGTAAGCTGGAGCAACCCTCTTGCTGCCGCAGAGCATCCTCAGCTCAGTCTAGTTCTGGCTGCATCCCTGCAAAGGAGAGGGGAAGGAGCGTGCCCTCACACTGATTCATTTTTTCTCTAATAATAACTTTGTTATGATGTCCAGAGCAGCCCAGAGAGAGCAATAGTAACAGTGGACTGCTTGGAAGAGGAACAAATACTGTGATCAGGTTTGAGAAACCATGAATCAGCTGTAAAGGGCAGTGTTACCTCAGCTTGAATACATCTTGCTTAGCTCATACTGTCAGGTGTAAATGTAACTGTGTGGACAATAAAGTAGTCGTGTGATATGCCTTCATAAGAGGCATCTATTTTTACAGATATGATGATACTCTTTCAGTATTTGGCCCCAGAGCAAGAGCCCTGCTGTATAAATACAGGTTAAGCTGTGGCATGACAGCCCTGCTTTAAAGGCAACGCAGAAGTATATGGCCTCAGAACTGTCTCCAGCTAATGCCATGCCTTGATGTTTGGGGAAAACGTCTGCTGCACCCCCTTAAAGAGGGACCCATGTGCACCCACTGCCCCATCTTCCAGCTTTTACAAAGGGAAAATGGGAACAGGGGCATGACTCTGCCTTTTTCCTACCCATTTTAGGAGGGTGAACGCTCTTGGCCAGATTTAGCCTTTTGAAAACCAGGGGGAGAGCAGCAGAAGCTGTGCCCGTGCCAGGGCCTCCAAGGGAGAAGCACAGTCATGCTGCATGGGCCCGTCTCCTGCAGCGTGACACCAGGACCAAGCGCTTGCGGGCCGGCTGGTCCCCGTAGCCGAGGCTGCACCTCTCAGGTCTTGCACCCCATCGGGTCAGGCCATCGCTCCGGGACTGCCAGCAAGGTCATCAAGTTGCATTAATCTCAAGCTGGCTTTCCTGCTGGAGAGATGGGTTCATCCTGACTAACTTTAGATTACAGTTTATGCATTATTGTGCCAAGATCCGTATTGGACCAATTTATAGTGAGAAATAAGGTTGGCAAGATAACAGGGGCATCACAATTAGAGCTAATTAGCCCAGCAGGAAATCCATTTCCAGGCAGCTTTTGGCAAGAAGCAAGGTTGGCGGGATAACAAGCATAGAGTGTATTTTGATATAAGCACACTCCAGCTGCAAGGAAAAGTAAAATAACAGCTTGTCTCATCCTTATGCGGAGGCCTCATGTCAGGCTCTACCACCTAAGTCTTTTTGTTTGAGGCTTTGCAGCCTCCCTGCTTGGAAAAGGTCCAGAGAACTTGTTCTTGCAAAGTCACCTCGGCTGCCGGAGGGCAAAGGTGGGCAGTAAGGTATGCACAGCCCCTCGCTCCTACAGCCAGACAGGAGGATGCCCAGCACCGTGGTCCTCCTCCGATTTTGGGAGAGATGAGGGATGCAGCTCAGAATAGAAATCACTGACGAGTAGCTTGGTTTAATTGCAGGAGTTATCCATACCATAAAATGTCCAGGGTACAGACACAGCCAAAATACTGGAACTATTTGTATTTGAGTGCTTTATTATATTGGAATTGCGGTGATATTATTAACATTTGTACAAATGCACAAAATTCCTGTCTCTTCTAGCTAGAAAGAGATGTAAAAATCTGACCTAGTTGAACAGTCTCAATGAACTCATTGTCCATTTGTAACAATAATGGGTTCACAATGCAACAAAAAGCTTAACATAAAATTAAACATATTAAATGCTGCAGCAAGTATTTACACTTATGTACCAAAAAAAAAAAATTATCTCCCTCCGGTAAGGAAGGTGGTTGCTTTACAGAATAAAACAAACAGACAAACAAACACAAAACCTTTGCATACAATACAAACAACCTCAAGCCCAAAACTTACTGTGACAGCACCTTTTTTTAATATAATATATATATTTATATATAAACTTTGATAGTTTAGGCTTACTCCAAGCAGTGCTAAAAGTTCCTTAAAACCAGGACAATGGCAATAGTCCAAAGAAGCAACGTTCAGTGATGAGTGCTACCCAGTGTTTGAACGGAGCTGTTACAGACAGGGGTACAGAGCTCACAGCCGTGGGCTGGGAAACACTTGGGTCCCAATGATTAAGTCCTTGGCAAAACTCTCAGTGGCAATTCTTCTTATGCAGAAGAGCGAATACACCTTTTTTGCAAAATAGTTTGTCTTTTGGAAGCATGGTAAAGGTTGTCTCTGACAGGGATCTGTTTGCAATCTCGGCTCCAAGGGGTGGGGAAAAAATGCCTCTGGAATTTCCTAAATTCCAGCAAGGAGAACATTTCCCTTGAAATGCCCTATCAGCCCTCCCACCTCCCTCACTTCCTGACATTGCTGCAGTTTCAGCAAAGCCAGAAGGAGCTTTCAGTCTTCATTCAGAAGGCTGTTGCACAGATTTTTAGTCGAAAAAGAGATTTGGGTCTAACAGTCTCATGGCATCAGATAGCATGATGTTACGGTGGGCCTCGGGTACAGTTCCACCAGGTGAAATGCAACATCACTAACATTTAATTTGCATAAATACAGAACTGGAGATCCTGAACCCCAGGTACTACACATTGGTCTAAATGTAGCGAGTTGCAGTTATTGATTCCAGTCCAAGGAGAGCCTGGGAAAGGATCAGATTTCCACTTAGAGAATCAATCTTGTCTGGGAGTGTGTGTGAACACTGACATTTTTGGCCTCATGCAGTTTAGGATTTGCTATAAAGTCGTTTTGAAAGCTATGGAAAACCAATAATGGTAAGCAATTTAGCTCTTAAGTGTAAAGCCACTGATAAAACTGAGAATACTGTAAGCTCTGGAAAAAAAGAGGTTACAGATGTAAACAGTCTCTTTTGCCTTTGCAGTAAGATGATCATTTCAGATGATGAAAAATTGAACAATTTTTTTTTTGGTGTTCAGATCACTTGAGCTTTTATTGCTTTTGTTTGTCCTTATAAGTTTTTAGTCTCTTTTCTTATTCTTTTTTTTTTTTTTAAAGGTGCTGTCCCTAGTCAAGTTATAAGGCAACATATTTTATTGATTCAGGACTCTAATACATAGTATGGCCACTGTTATCACTGCAGCTTCGCAGCTACCGTGGATTGGACAACAGTCAAAGTGCATGAAAATGCACAACAGAGCCAGTCTCCTGACCTTACGATATACAGGACACTTTGGTTCTCAGGATGAGAGATTATAAATGTAGCTTAGATGCTGCCTCACACACTTTGCATAATAAAACATTTATATGCTGTCATGAAGAGGGTGTAAAGTTTAAGTCACACTGCAGACTGGCTGTTCTCAGCTTCTCCGTTTGGGCAGGTATGAGAGACAAGTTGTAGATATGCCACCAGTGAAAGCATATAAATGTATCTGGTGCAAACGTTTTACAAGAGTATTTATAAATGATTCAACAAGGGAGAGCAAGAAAGAGAGTGAGAGCTAAAGTGCAATTTTAAAGTAATATAAATAATTGAAACGTAGAAATAAGATACTAATTAGTTGTAACTGGTTTTGTTTTATAGGCACAGTTTAGTTTTTATGTCTACAGATCAATCTTTTTCTCTTCTTCCCCCTCCAGTAATTTTCTCTGATGTATAATGGAGTTTCAATGGTCTAAATCCAAGGAACACTGCTTAGTAAGAGGACAGAAGAGGCAATGATAAGGCAGTATAGTGCAACTCACTATGTGATATTAGAAAAAAAACAAGGATGGGGTTAGATCTTCCATGGTGATGTATAAAATCAGCCTTAAAAAAAAGAAAAAACCACGAGAAAAAAAAAAAGACAGGCTTTCCAGTTATATGTTGACCCATGCTTTCTAAAATGAGAGAACACATTTTCCAATACAAAGGAAACAACTGAAGGTTCATAATTTGTTTTGTTGTTACCAAAAAAAAAAAAGAAAAAAGAAAAAAAAAAAGCAGATGCTGCTTTAAGGAAAACATTTAATTCTAGGAATTTCTGTACAACTGACCTCAGCAAGCTTTTCCATCTTAGATGGATGACTTCTGCTTGAGACCCTGAAAGATTAAGATGCACACACACCTAGAGTAGTTTATTGCAAAACTAATATTGTAACTTAAAAAAACAAACAAACAGATTCTGTACAAGAATACTGTTCAAATGGAATGTGTTAAAATAACATTTATTAATAAATACTTTATAAAATTCTATGTGAATACTAAATTAATAGATTCCTGTTTTAAAATTGCTTTGGTCCTCATGAATTTTCATAAATTCACTCTATACGCTTTTTTTTTAAAAAAGGTATTAGCTGCTAAAAAGCACATTTTGCCTAAACTAAAAGGCTAGTTTTCAACACTAAATATTGTTGCTTAAAAAAATATGAATCCTCAAAAGTTGGGCATTTAACAACAGTTATAGCTGGCTTGTTAGTTAACAGGACAGAGTCAGTTAACACACTAAATCCACACGCACTGAGGCACTGAACCATTGACTTTCCACTATTCAGAAGATGGGCAGCAGACATTTAGCTTTGTAGCAGGAATTAACTCGCAACAGTGTGAAATTCTCCATAAATCATCATCATCATCATCGTCCTTATAAAACACACCATGATAGCACACAAACTACTTGTCTCCCACAGGCAGCGTTATGAATATGGCTTGCATAAATTGACTCGGGGAAGGGGGACCGGGGATGAAGGAACTGGATCACAGCATCGTTTCTTTCTGATCAAAGCACTGCAGTTGTCCGTGGCTGAGATTTCCAACATGCTTCCGATGTCACGCAACGAGAGATGCCATCCACAGAAATCCCTCCTCCTGAGCGAGGCGCCGGCCGAGGCTCGCTGCCCTGCTAGCGCCTGAGAGAGTGGATGAGGGAAGCGGTCCCAGTCGTCCGCCGGCAGCGGGATGGGGCACGTAGCGCAGCGAGCCCGGCAATGGGCTGGGTTTGCAGGGCAGGAGGAAAGCGGAGCAGTCTCCAGCAGTAGCTCATGGAAAAGCAGGATTTCTCCTCGACGGAAAGAGCCTGGGAAGTGCATTTAGAGTGACGTGCTTAGGAAGAGGCCGCTGCCACCGACTGTGCCGCAGAGGAACATCCCGGAGAGAGAGGGGCAGGGGCTTCTCCCGCAGCCCTTGCTCAGGCAGCCTCCAGTGCCCGGCTGGACCGGCAGCCTGAGGAAAGGCTGCAGGATCACTCCCCTGGAAAACAAGAGCATTTTAATGTGGAAGCGAATCTGATGAATAATATAAGGTGCCTGGTATGGTTGGTCCTTTCACCGATGATATAGCCGATATAAATATGCTGCATGTTGTCTTGGCCTGTGAACCTGCGACAGAGTTACAAGAAGCGATAGCAAATAGCTTTTCATCCTTTACTTATTTCCACATCACTAGCAAGGATTATACCTAAAGGCCAATAGTATAGAGAGGAGACATTTCATTGTAATTATACATTTAGGCCAACATGTGTGGTTGGCTTGCCTAGTTAGCATTAAAAAAAGAAATAATTGAGCTATATATAATACACATCAGTCAAACTGTCAAGTTGCTGAATTTAACAAAACTTAGGCAAGGTTTTTGTATTTTTTTCTTTTTTTTTTCCTTTTTAACGTAGAGGCTTTCAGTTTAACAGCTAAATATTTTAATTGAGGAGACTGAATAAAATGAAGCTAAGCCGTAATTCTAGTGCAGTGTAGCTCAACTGGGTATTCTAATATTACCAACAACTTTGATTTTTATTTTTTAATGTATTTAAGTGCTACCCATATAGAGGGAAAGTTTTTTAAATTAACCTTGCGATGGCATTTTCTTTTTCATGGTGAATGATGAAATTCAGACACAGGGGAAATGCTTATTTGGGTTTTTTAACATAGTGGATACTCAGCTGGAACATTTTGCTTGACTGCATATTTGAAAAAAGTTCCCTTGGGAGCTGTGATGAAGTAAAACCATTTAGCTATTACAACTGGAGGTTAAAAAAAATTATAGATTCAGTATTTAAAACACTTTAAAAGTATATGTTTGTCTAAAATATAATAGAAAATCCTTTACATTTGTATTTTTTCGTAATTTTTTTTTGGTTCTTAGACTATATAATCAAGTCAAGATTTACACTGTACATTAAAAATCTTTTTCTTTTGAATGTATTTGCATAAATGGAAAGCGAGCTGTTAAAGAATACTGATAAAAAGTTAGCTACCAAGATAAGAACTAATTCGGAAATGAATGATGCTCAGAATTTTGCTTTCCCTTCCAGGCGGGCCCTGCTCCTTACAGTGCCTCACGCTTCAGTTGTGTCACGCTCCCTCCCGCACGGAGAAGAGCCACCCTATTAAAACCCACAACTCCTCTGAAAACCAAAGAGACAGCCTTTGAGGAGGAGAACTTCACTTCAGAACAAAGTGTGTTCAGGGCTAGAGGATTTGCTAGGAGTAACATGAATTAGCTTTTGCTATTAAAGATGCAGCTCAAAATGTTTGAACATTTATCACCAGCTCGGAGCCTGCTTCCCGGGTAAGCAGCGGGAGTTTTTGCCGCTGACAGATTTGAGAGCAAAATCAGGTCCCAATATACGGCAAAGGCAGCGTAATTAACTGGCATCATCTCCGTCTGATTTTCCCATCAATCACTGGTACCACTTGGGGATGCAAATCAGACGCGCTGAGGGGCAGGCCAGGAGTCCAAACAAAAACCTTAATTGTGGCATAAGGCTCTTTTCCAGACTCTCTTTGCAGGACTGAATTTCATCCAGAGTGCAGTGGGATTTGCCATTCTTGCAGCGCTTTTTAGAGGCTGCATGCCTTCTAAAAATTATTTAGCGTCCTAATGAGACAATTCCTTACCCACGGTAAACAGGTGTTAAGTGCCATTGAAGTCAGTGAAGCTACGCTGCTGTCTGCCAGCTCAGGATTGGTCTGTGGATGCTTAAAGGAACGCCTGCAGAGAGCAGGTCTTTCCCTGGGAATTAAAAATGGCATTTTTCCAACTGGTCAGAACCGTTATGCTGATTTATTTCTCATTTATAGCCCGTGAAACCTGAGGCTGTTAGCTTTCAGTGCTAGAACAACGTCACTGGGTTAGGGAACAGAACTTTTCCGAATTACTATATACTACATGTTTTTTTCTATGTTAACGACTGGCAGTGCAAAAGAATTGCTGTGATTCTCAGGTGTTGCTTGCTACGCCTGTACCGCACCACAGCAGCTTACAGGGCTGCTAGCATCAACACAGCTGGCTCTCAATCCTGCTTCACCTGGGGCTGCACTGCTTTCGCCTTTCGCTGTTTATTAAAAACACTAAATCAGGAGCATTTCTATTTTTTAAAAGCCAAACGCTCGACACAGCCCAGCTGTGGGTGAAGAGCTAGTGAAAGCAGCAGCCGCGCCGACAGATTTTAGGTGGGCTTGAAGTTTTTGCTTGTTCATCACCGTTCTTTGAGAAAAAGAGAGGGAAGCGAGAGCGCCTTGGAATGAAAAAAAGCAGGGAAAAAAAGCTGGGGGATGAAAAGGGTTTGGGAAGGGAAAAGGAAGGTGTAAGAATAACTGGAGGAGAAAAAGGGACAGGGTACAAGAGAGAGGAGAAGGGGGAGGGCTAGACAAAAGAGCACGTTATTTGGGCTTGATTTTATCCTGACAGCCACATCCTATATAACTGCTTTGAAAGAGGCTCTGAATGCAAGACGGGGTCTGCTGATAGCACAACGCTAACTCATTTTTTATTATGCTGTCAGCAGATGCCCTCTCTCTATATTTATAGCCTAATTACTCCAAGTTACCACATATGACTGTTTAATACTTTTCATGCCTCACATTGGCTAACAAGCTGCAGTTTAACACAGCTCCATATTTCTGAGGCTTCAGGCTAGATTGGTGAGAAGGAAACGTGACTATGTACAGAAACAGTTAGGTTTATAAACAAGTAACTGGTACCAAAAAAACTGGAGAAAGCACCAAAGCATTTCTCAAGCTGATAGCATATTAATTGCATAACTCCCTTTTATGTAACTAAGTATAAAAGACATTTTAATAACTATAAAAATGAAAGCCAGAGTCTTTCGAGAACTGAGGAATCTTCCAGGCTTGAGTTACGGTTGCAAATGTTCTTAGCACAGAGGACGCTTTGATACGCTACCACACTCCCCTAGCAGTTTCTGATCAACCACTTTTAAAGGATGGGGTTGATGTCTGTTCTGTGGCTGGCGAGCTGGGTGAGAGTGGAGCTTCCCACGACGTCGCTGACGGAGGAGGAGGTCGTGATGGTGTTGTGCTGGATGACTTGCTGCTGGGAGCAAGCTGGGACCGGGCTCGCGGGAGGACTGCTCTCGGGACCTGGGAAGGGGATGAGGGGACAGAGACAACAGACGTTCAATTATCCACCCGAGTAACAAGCCCAGGCTGGGTGACACTCCTGGAAAAGGGAGGTACTACTACGGCAACAATACTAACAACCAGAGGCATGCACAAGTCCCAGGATTTCAAAATGCACAGTTATCCAATGCTGCTTGTCTTCTGATTTTTTGCAGTATTTGTTATTTTTTTTAAGCCAGCTTCTCTGATATCAACCTGACTTCAGGAGCTGCGACCTTGAAAAAAGTCCAAGACCTTAATGATTATGAAGCCAATGTCAGGATAAAAAGTCCGATATCTTAAGGTCTATAAAATCAGTTGGGATGCTTAAATGCTTTATTCGCTCCAGCAGGAATCAAAATTAGAGTGCAGTGCACTGCAGCACAGAAAATCTAATTCAAGCAACAGTTGATAGGCATATAATGCAATTATGTATTTTTTTCTTTGAGTACTGTTAAAGAGCCAGATGCATAGTGATGCAGAGGAGACAGAAATGAGCTCTATTTTAAGACAATACTGCAATTTAGCAAATATTAACCCCGAGGCTCTTCTGAGCCATTCTAGAGTCAAGCAAAGAATTTGTCCCTAAATTACCACACTCATAAAATGCATCATCTAGACAGAATCGATTCAACGTCTCCATTAGATGAGATTTTTTGAAAAAAATGAAAGATAAGAGTTAAAAAAGACTTAACAAACCTTGAAAACCTGCGCCACGCCTGGTCTGCGCAACTGTCAGAGCACAGTACCATTTTCGCTGGAGGGGACTGTAATGTTTTCCTTTTTAACTTTCCTTTTGAGAGTTATTTTAAGGTGCTGGCAGTGCTGTGCCCAGGAGGACTCTTGCAGGTTTGGAGCTGTGAGTTCAAGCGGGATCCTCCACGGGGGAGCGAGTGTCCATCCATGTGCATCTCCTTGCCGAAGGGAGGGGTGGGCAAGGCTAGCTCTGCTGTGTGGGATGCAAACCAGGGCTTTTTTGGTTTTGAGCAGGGCTGGATAAATAAGGGCAGGAGATTGGATGGCTCGGATGATGTTTGAGAAGACAGGTTCAAGTGAGAATATGACCAAGAAGGGGTTCTGGAGGGAAGAATTAGAAACTTTGCTTTCCTGTGAGGAGTGTGGAGACAATGCAAACATACCAGCTACTTACTTAGATATCCTTGCGATTCTTTCTGCATAGCTGTTATCGGACAGTCTTTATGTGTTAACAATAACTGTTTCAGCTGTGCTACCTCATTTTTCAGCATGGAAACCTCGTTCTAGAAAAGAAAGAGAGGGTTTGGTTTGACACAAAGCTTAAACCAGGCTCTTCTGCAAAGTTTAAACCCAAAACCACAGACGCTGCTCCACAGCTTCAGAAGAACTGAGCAGAAATGGCACTCGGTGCTCACCTGCAGGGTTTATGTTAACATTTGTCCATGACATTATTTTATAACTTCTTCTGAAGGCAATTTGGCTTCCAGATTTGATGACATAAACTGACAAGCGAACTAACCCTTCACCAGAGATACTTTAGGCAGTGTTTTAATCCTCTTGGGAAATACTCTGGCTCAGGATGGGGGGCCAGACCTGTGGGGGAAAATGGCAGCCTGCCGCGCTGGGTGGCATGGTAGCAGGGCTGCTGTCACCTACAGCGTGTCACCTACGGCTCTGCTACGGCCGGTGCTGCCCACACCTCTGTGTTTTGGGGGAGTGCCATTACGGGAATGTTCTCTCTGCTTTTGGCAGTACACAGGCACACCTCTGGATGGGGCAGAAGTACTGTGCCCACTGTAAGAAGGGCATCACAATAAGAAGGGCTTTTATTGTATTAATTCAGGGTATTTTCATCCATCCACTTCATTCTTTTCCTTACTGGCAGACTGATCTATTTACGCTCCTATCTCGCTGGCTTTGAGGGTTTAGCTACATGCCCTGCTCTGAAGAAGCCTTTTACAGCTGAGTTAATGGCACTTGCAAAAAAAATTCCCACAAAAAGCGGTGACAAGAAAAGAAAATAAATACAACTCTGCCTAGCAAAGGCTTCTAAATCCCAAGACAGCTTTTTCCTGGCTTATCCCACTAAAATGCAATTATTTCTTTAATTGAAGCACACACATCTTGATTAATCGACTTTGATTACACCCGCGCTCCCGCTAGGAGCCGGCTGTGCGGGGGCAGGCCCGAAGGCGGCGAGGGCCCGCCGGCACCACCAGCCCCTCCGAGCACAAAGAGCCCCTCTGTGTCCTTGGGGGCACAGACAGTGGCTCGCACCTGAAGCTGCATGTTTGTCTGGGTGAGCTCTTCTGCTTTCTTTTCCAGTGACATCACCCAGACCTTCCTCTTCTGTCTGCAGCGCGTGGCGGCAGCTCGGTTCCTTTCCAGAAATTTCCGTCTCCTCTCATCCGGGTCTTCGTCCACCACCCTCCTCCGGCGACCTCCGGTCGGCTGCGGCGGCTGTATCGTCTGCGTGGGCTGCATCTGCTGCGCCGCCGGCGAAACCTGGCGGGGAAGAAGAGGTTTGGCAGGGGGTGGTGAAGGGGGAAAGTCACGGAGGCGGGATGCTGAAAGGGGAAGGGAAATCTCACACGCTCGGCCTGCTCCCCGGCAAGGTCTGCAACAGGCGCAAATTGAAAGGCTGCGCCAGATGCCACTGAAATTAGCTGCTGGCAGATCCTTGCCATGGTCAGAGGGGAGATTTTTTTGAAATGATCCTCTAAATATTAGTAGGGATAATATTTTTCCCCTTACAGTTATTAAAAACATTTCACTTAGGTACTTTCTCTGCCACCACCTATTTCAAACCTGAAATGTCAAGTTTCTCTCAGCAACTGTTTTAATCAAAGCAGAAGACTGTAGGGGCCTTATTTCTGTCTCTTTCTTTTTTTTTTTAAATTGCCTCCAAAATTTTAGGACATTTCTATTTCACAGGCTCCTCCATCTCTGTCTCATGCTTTACTACCTCTGGAGATGGGAGCTGCAGTGCTCTTTGCACCTGAGTGGAGCTGGGAAGCCACAGGCTGGGATTGTGCAAGGCCAGCAGACCTCGGTGCCCCTCAGCTGGGGGAAAAAGAAAGGATTTAGGTACCTGAACTTGAACTTGCATTTTGGTATCGCTGCACTGCGTGGAGAAGGGCTATTCCCCTTCTCAGGGCTTTCCACTTGACCCCTGTGGATGCTGTACTCCCTTTTATCAGCAGCCTGGCTTTGACAGCAGAGGCACACCACATCCAGTCCCGCTGCTGTGAAACTATGGAAAAAATATGTATTTATGCTTTTTTCAAGTGCAGGAGAGTATTGGTCCTGCTCCTGAGAGTAACTGGCCCATGCCATTACAGAAAAGGCACGTGGTGGGGGCAGCCCCACGTAGTCTGTGCTCCGACTCCTGGGCGGATGAAACACATGCCTACGTCCCTGTTGGGAGCCAGCATTAGACTTAATGTTCAGCTGCCTGGAAATAGCCAGCTTTTGGATTGCTTTCCTGCCTCTCTGTGGCGCCAGGCCACGGGGCTCTGGACCGTGCTCGGGGTTCGGGAGCCCAACCCATGGCTCCCATTGCTCGCGCGCAGCAGGAGACACCAGTGCTGCTCAGGTTGCTGCTGCCGCTCCGGCACAGTCTGGAACAGTCTGGAAACCTGAATTGTTGACTCAAAAGTAACCCTCTTGTTCTGGCAAAAGCCCAAACCTCCAAGATGCTTCCTTTTGACTCCAGGGAGTGGATGTACTCAGCGCTTTGTCAGACTGAGCCCTGAATTTCAATTGTGGCAATTAACATGTGTTTGCCTAACACCTCTGTCTGTCTCAATTAAAATGATACTATCGTCTTGCAAGGTCGCTTTTCTGTCTAGAATCTCGCCACAAACTGCTAAGAAGAGTTTGCTCCCTCCCCCAGCTGACTTGTGTCAATTAAAGTGGCAATTTTATGTGTAATTATTCTGTGCATCTGATAACGCTTTTTGCATAAAGCTGAATTTATTCCCAGCTTTATGTTGCACAGTCAGGGAATCTCTCTTGCAGGAGCAGAAAAATGTTTTTTAAAAAAAATAACCTTCTAAAAATAAATAAGCCACCCTGCACATTCTGACTAATTTTTAAAATTTCAGCTTGTATTAAGTCTGTATGTTCGCTGGTAAAATCTCCAACCCTCTGTCCACACTGGGGATTGGAGTTGCAGGGTACGGCAGCTGCAGAGGCTGCAGCCACCAGCGCCGCACAGGATCACCAGCCAGTGCCACACAGGACCGGACCACCGGCTGCTGTCCCTGTCCCTGCCAGCATCCCCAGGCTGCCTCCGGGAGATCGCTGCCGAGGCATGCCAGCTGCTCCCCGTCCACTGGGGCAGGGCATGCTGCCTCTTTAGCAAGATGTCTGAGTGCAGAGGCCTCAGAGATCCCTTTTAATGTCAACATCTCATCAAAGGCTTTCCATTTTCTCACATCCAACACCTTTTGGGACTTCAAAGATTTGTTATTTATGTTTCTGGACACCAAAAGCTTTCCTTATCCCATTCCTCTCCTTTTTCATCCAACATTAAAAATTCTTGTCTCCCAGTCGGGTCTGCTACACAGGCAGAAAAAGGTAACTATAGACTTCTTTTTTCCCTCTTTCCCCTCATATGGTCATTTTCTCCTGAATAACTAGTGAGTCCTTTTGTTTTCAGAATGTAGCAGTCAGTCTTTGGGCAGTCAGAGCGCATTTTCAGAACAACAATATCTTCTCTCTATCTCTGGCAGATATTAATTATAAAGGTTGCCATTACATCACTAATAATGTCACGTGGGATAATTAACTGACTCTTACTAGATAGTTCTTAACCCTGAAATCTGTTAGGTTATATCTTAGTAACTGTCTAAGCATCATTCTCTAGCAGGATTTCGCTGCCCTGCTGAGGGACATAAGAAAGAAAATGAACATATATTAAAATTGAGGTTGATATATTTTTTAAGAGGATGCTAATCATGTATCCGTAATGAAGACAAACGTAGGACAGCTAACAGCATGAAACGATATCCAAACCCCTACTCTGCTTAAACTATCACTCTGGCAAAGAAACCTTCATGGGACCAACACAAGAATAATAGTGTCATTTTGTAGTGTTGAGGCAACACAGCTACAATTTGATAAAATATCTCTCTTTCTCAGAAAGATACCTATCAAAAGGTGTTTTCTGCTTTTATCCTTGATCCAATACTTCTCTCTGTTCTTTGCAACTTACTACAAAACTAATACCCATTCATTCATTCTACGAAAGCATAATTCATTGGGCTCCTGTGTATCAAAATGGTAGCTGAAAAGCATGAAATGAATTCTGACATTATAGAAGGGTGTGGTGTAGAATAACAACAGTCTCGGCATGGAAGCACACAGCTCACAGCGGCGTGGACCATGCTGTCATTTGGCAGGTGGTTTGGAATGGAAGAATCTGGCTCGGAAGAATAAGGAGGTTAATAATTAGTAAAATGCACCATAAAATTAACGTCTGCTGGAGCAATCTGACCCCCAAAGAGGCCATTACCATGGGGACTATGAATGAGCTTAGAAAGTAATAACCGTGTGGTTATTACTCAGCAAACCCTTCTTTTCTCCCCACTAGTGCACCTGTTCAGAAATCACTATTGCCTTCACACCATGGGAGCAGGCATGCAGCAAGAGCTCTGTTGCCCAGGAAAGCCGCTGACCCTAGGAGTCCTGCTCAGCCTCGTCAGCCATCACCCTCCGTTCCCATCCTCTTGGTGACACTCCCCTCTCGATCATCTACCAAAGGTCTTGGGAGTCTGGCAAGGTCCCTGCTGACTGGAAGCTAGCCAATGTTATTCCAATCTACAAAAAGGGCCTGAGGGAAGACCCAGGGAACTACAAATGTGTTAGTCTAACCTCAGTTCCTGGAAAAATTATGGAGAAGATTATACTGTTGAAAGGCATGTAAAGAATAATGCAATCACCAGGCACAGTCAACATGGGTTCACAAAGGGAAAGTCCCGTTTAACTAATTTGATATCCTTCTATGATAAGGTCGCCCACCTAGTGGATGAAGGGAAGGCGGTGGATGTAGATTTTCTGGATTTTAGTAAGGCTTTTGATACTGTCCCTCACAGCCTCCTTCTGGACAAGTTGTCCAACTGTGGGATGAGCGGGTTCATGGTGTGCTGGGTGAAGAACTGACTGAAGGGCAGAGCTCAAAGAGCTGTAGTGAATGAGGCCGCATCTGGCTGGAGACTGGTCACCAGTGGTGCTCCTTAGGGCTCAATTCTAGGGTCAGTTCTGTTCAATATATTTATCAACGATCTGGATGGAGAAGTTGAATATGCCATCAGGAAGCCTGCTGACGATACCAAACTGGGAAGTGCTGTTGACTCTCTCAAGGGATGAAAGGCCTTGTAGAGGGATCTAGATAGATTGGGACATTGGGCTATGATTAACGGGATGAAATTTCACAAGTTGAAATGCCGGATTCTGCACTTAGGATGGAGTAACACCAGGCCCAAGTATAAATTGGAAGAGGAGTGGCTGGAGGGCCAGAAAGGGATCTGGGAGTGCTGGTCAACAGCAGGCTCAATATGAGTCAGCAGTGTGCCCTGGCAGCCAAGAGGGCAAACTGCACCCTGGGGTGCATCAAGCATAACCAGCCGCTCAAAAGAGGTGGTTATCCTGCTGTATTCAGCGTTGGTGCAGCCTCACCTTGAATACTGTGTGCAGTTCTGGGCCCCACAATTTAAGAAGGATGTGAAGGTCCTTGAATCATCCAGAGGAGGGCAATGAAAGGGCTGGAAGCAATGTCCTGTGAGGAGCAGCTTGGGCTTGTCTGGTTTGGAGAGAAGGAGCCTGAGGGGTGACCTCATTGCTCTCCACAGCTTCCTGAGGAGGGGAAGTGGAGAGGGAGGTGCTGACCTCTTCTCCCTGGGATCCAGTGATAGGACGTGTGGGACTGGCTCAAAGCTGCGCCAGGGGAGGTTTAGACTGGACATTAGGAAGCATATCTTTACCGAGACAGTGGTCAAACACTGGAACAGGCTTCCTAGAGTGGTGGTCGATGCTCCAAGCCTGTCAGTGTTTAAGAGGCATTTGGACAATGCCGTTAACAACGTACTTTAACTTTTGGTCAGCCCTGAATTGGTCAGGCAGTGGAACTAGATGATCGTTGTAGGTCCCTTCCAACTGAAATATTCTATTCTATTCTATTCTATTCTATTCTATTCTATTCTATTCTATTCTATTCTATTCTATTCTATTCTATTCTATTCTATAGATGGCTGTAGCACACTGGCTCATTGGCGGATGTCTTATCCTTAAACTTGGGAAGTTTGTTTTCTCTTGTAGCTGTTTGCTCCTCACATGTTAAAAGTGGTAATATGGGTGTTTTGCAGTGGCGCTCCATACTGTGGTATCTGACTTCCTCACCTGCATTAACATGTTTATCCTCTCAACCCCTCGGTGAGGTGTCAGTACTATTACCCTTGTTTTAAAAGCCTCAGAGGTTAAGTGACTTCCTCCATCTCATCCATGGGGTCCTCAGTCTGCTAAGCACAACTTCATCCTTCTCTCTCATGGATCTCCAAGACAGCCATCAGGTTACCTTTGGTTTCTCTGTTATGAGATAATGTCTTTTTATTGGAGTTTTTAAACAACTCCAAGGAAAATAACTCATTAACAGATGGGAAAATAATTGAATTCACAAAGTAAAAACTGAACTAAACTTAGGAAAGCTCTGGACGTCTTCTCACAGGGGAGTCTGCTGCTCTCTTATTTAGACTGTTTCTCTAAAGCTGACAATTCATTTTACATTAGCAAATGCTTTGGGGAAATCCCATGTGCTTGCAGCCTCTGCAATAATAAAGCTAGATGTTAGTAAATAGTTAATGTTGTGGGACACGGGGATGTCAGCCAAATCCTCTCATTTTCTTTAATGTTTTCTAAGAGCTTGTCTGAAAGGTATTTGCAAGCAACACAATACTTCACAGATTGAACTTCTTTCGGCTGGCACTCCTCTTTGTCCTCATTCTATGCACTGCCCGCTTGTCCTCCTTAAATTTGCTCCCCTGACCTGACCTGTTACAGTCACTGGCCCCAGAGCTTTATTTTTCTTGTGCAATCCTATGCAGAAGCCTATCGTTTTAAGACATTAATAGAATTCCTCTTAAAAATGACTCTGCCAAAGTCCACGCTCACTAGTTCATTAGTTCAAGAAACATTTAGTTCAGATATTGAATTATCTCAATTGCTGAAACCAGTATATCTGGTCCAAAAACTGAGACTTTCATCTCATTCAATGGAGACCTCCACTGAGTTCTCATCACCTGAATCCAAATCAAAATTGCCTTCCTGCTTTAAATCTCTCTCCTTGGACTGGCTTCATCATCTTTTTCTCCTGTCACAACATTCACCAACTACTGCCTGCTCTCCCAGCTAATCTTGGCTTTCTCTCATACTCTGCAGCTGGGGGCTGCTATCCCCTTCACAGGGTCTGGATCCTTTCTTCTTTTCCTGTAAGCCAGTGTATCTTACCTTAAAGCTACTTCTGCTATCTCCAGGCTTGAAAACACACCCACCCACACACACACCCCCACACCCCCACCCACCAGTGCCATTTTACTTCACTGAAGTGCTATGTATTTCTGCAGGTAGAACACATACAGCTCTTTAAATCTTGCCCCGAGGAGTTTAGGTTCAAGCACATTAAGCAACACATATAATATGCTAATCTCCATAATATACCTCGTCCATAAAAAGATACACAGCAATTTGCAGAGCTCAGAGCACTGAAAAACCTGGGAGCTCCTTATTAAGAAAGATATTACAAATGTCTAGCAAATTAAGCAACAAAACAAGTTGTTGCTTCACTCCATTTTCTGAATAAAGTTTGCGCTTCCCCACCACTGGTAGCAGACGTTTATGAGTAGCCCAAGGGGCTTGTATCTAACGAGACATGTGTGCAAGAAGAAACAATACAGGGATCAAGCTCTAACTCCACATAACAGCAAAAATCAGCGATGCAGTGTGGCATGAAGGTCTACCTGTGCTTGTCCGCCTGAGTGCAGCGGGGGGTGCGGCGAGGTCTGGTGATGTGCCGGGTGCGCGTGAAGGTGCGAGTGGGAGTGGTGGTGGGGATGATTCTGCTGGTGATGAGGCTGAGGATGAGGATGGTGCGCTGGATGCTGGTGCTGATGCGGGTATGAGTGATGAGGTGGCAGTGTCTGGTGCTGATGAGGATGTGAGTGCATATGATGGTGTGGCGTCTGGTCCTGCCGTGAGCTCATCATTTCCATCATGTGGCCCATGGTGTTCATATTCCCATTCGACATGGCGGCAGGATGATGAGTCAGCGCTGCCTTCAGTCTCTGGAACAGAACAAGGCAGAAAATTCAACATTCATACATGAGGATCTGAGCAATCAGAATAAGATTTCTGCTGATGTAGAAATGGTGCTTTGTCCTATGTTTTAAGATTTATTTAGCTTTTTTCTTGCTGTTCCCTTGATAAAAGGCATCTTATTTCAGTTTGAGAAAAAACATATTATTGGGCTCTAATCTAGTTTTCCACTGTAAATATATAAAGATATAAACATCTGAACTGAAATTTAACAGCTACACATTTCCTACTGTGCTGCTGAGGAAAAATAACTGGCTCTCATCCTTTTCTCTTTGGCCAGCTCAGTAGTGTTAGCTTCATCAAGCTTCTATTCTTGCAACTTTTAAAAAGGAAAGTCTGATTAAAATAAAGGTGAAACAAAGTTCCCCTCTTGTTTTTACTACCGATATTATTTAAAAGACTCATTGATAAACTTATTGCATTCAAATTCAGGCTCAAATATATTCTACAGTTCTACTAGCACCCAACCTGGTCTTTCATCAGAAAGACGGGAAAATAATGAGGGTGGCCTCAACCTGATCCTCTTTCTTTGCTTGGAAGTTCAAATGTCTGCTGTGTTGTTATGGCATGCGAATCCCTCTCTCTGTTTTGTACTCCTCATGTTTTGTACTGTCACTGTATTGGGCCCTGGAGTCCTGACCAGGGCAAAACTCTCCTTAGCATCAATATGATTCGTTCATTTTTACGTGAACACCACCAAAGGGCAATGGGAAGGGCTGCCACATTTTGGACTCCAGGATAGGGCCCTTGTGTACTAAAGCTATAGCTGAAATACAAAGAAAAAAAGGTTCCCTTTCAGCGCAATTACAGGGTCATCCCAAAGCTGTGAGCTGTACCAGCATACAGACACCTCGCTGGTGTCATCCTACCCTAGGACTACTGAAATCACCGGTGTCCTAGGCAGCCACCCAAGACCTCTTTACCTCTTTACATTTTTGAAGAAGTCAGTGTAAGCTTGGTTTACTCTCACTAATGCAAGTAATTAGTCAGCAGAAAATGGTAAGATAAAAATGGAAGGAAGGAGGTCCACAGTATCACTTGATGCCAGACTAGTATGATCTGAATAACCCATCAACTAGCTCATAATTCATTATCCAGCCAGAGGATATAATGAATAGCAGATAGCTAATCAGTAAGAGATGCCACCTATAGGACAGCCAGCAAGAAACAGCAGTGGTATGAGGAACAGAGGTGTGCCTTTCCCCATAGCAATATTTGTGGGTCACAGATGATGGTCAGAAGATACTACAAGCCAACATGGCTAAAATCTGCCAGTGGAGGAGCAATGACCAGATTGAACTGCATTTTGGTTCTGTCTTTAAAACAAAGACAGTGACTGCCGGGACACTCAGAACCTATAGACGGGAATTTCAATCTACTTTATATTGGAATAACATCTGTCTGTGCAACTCCACTGCAAGGCCACAGGTAAAGCCTTCTATGTTCAAAGCTGCTGCCCTTTGTGTTTGTGCACCTGGGAGTGAGGAAGAAGCAAATTCTTAATGAGGGAAAAAAAAGAAAAATATTGGAGAAAAAAAAGAAGGTTGTAGAAGGCAAAAAGAAGTAACAGGGTCAATTCAAAGTATCATTCTCAGACTTCATGAAGGTTATTCCACCAAGACACTCTAATGGATCCATTAATCCAAATTTGGTGGCTTATTTCACTAACGATCAATTGGCTGAACAAGACTTTTAAAAAAAAAAGAAAAGATACATTTGCAAAACACATCAGTGCCTTGGTTTGCATGAAGAAAAACTAGACTGATGACTTTTAAGAAATTTCCTTAAGAAAACCTATCAAACCATGACCGCACTATGGCACGTGTCACAACCTGACGATCTTCTCAAAAGAGATTGAGGCAACTATGGCAGCGAGGTTAAATACTTCCTTCCCTACCTCTAAGGTCAGAATGGAGCTCAATCTAACATCAATAGCAGTAACCCATCGTGGGTATAAAATGGAGGATTTGAGCAGCTGTCATCCTTAACGTTTCTGAATTCAAGTGCTACCCTAGTTACTACAAGCGGCTCTTCACAATGGTCAGAATAACTGGAGTTATCCAGGAGTGTATTAGGAAAAATACGGAAAACAACACATTAATAAGTCAAGTCATTCTGCACATCATTCTTCTTCAAAACTCGCTAAGACCTTTTTCATGAGGCTGAACCACCACGCAGATCTAAGCCAAAGCACCAACAAAAGCTGTCGTAATTTTGTTTTCTGAATCAAAATGCAAAAAAACCAAGCTCTTATTAGCCAGCAGTTTTATGTGATGAATACCTAACAAAATCTACCAACGCTATATTTGTCAAAGACGTAGGAAACGGAACTTCAGCATGTCTTATTGTAAACTGCAGACTTTCAAAGCCAAAAAGAAAAAGGAGGAAAAACTTAATCTGCAAATAAACATTTTTTTTTTCAGCTGTAAAAACTGTGGCTTATTAGTGTGGCGTGACTTCAAGGAGAATAAATTATTTTGTTTTCTTTCCATAGCCCCTTCTACCACATCCATTTATTTGAGATAGCAAATCAAGAGAGACAGTGAGAGGTCTGACATGCAGCTGGTTTCAGTCAATAGGGGTCATTTCCATTTGGTCTGTGTATTTTACAAGCTCCTTGTTCACTGTTCCCAACGGGAGGGTGGGCCAGCTGCCCTGGATCCCAGTCCTGGTAAGAAACCAGCTCCCTACCTCATCCTGTCCCAGCGCAGCAACAGCCATCGCCCGGCCCTCGCCTCCCTTTAACTTCGTGCTTAGATCAGCTCTGCAGCAGTGAGAGCCCTGCCTGCACACGCACGCGGAGCAACGTTTATCTTCCATTAACCAGTCACTGCTGCCCATCAGAAACATTTGGGGAACGATAAACATTTTTTTTTGTTTGGTCTTCAGCAAGATCAATTGTTTTGGATGTTTTAGTTAGAGCACAGGGAGGGAAAATCACCAGAACTCGGTGAACTCTTTGCATTGAGTATGTGTAGAGCTGGAAGGGCAGGCTGCATTTTTGTTATTGTTCTTTTTATGTGTGCTAATTGCAAACAGCTGTTTTACTTTAGTGTCAAATAAAATGCGATAGCATCAAAATTGAGCTTACTGGACTGACTACATTAGCAAATCCCCTCTAGAATGAAACGATAACCCAGGACCCGATCCTGCGGCCGTTCAGTTTTTCAGGAACTATGTGACTGACTTCAGCAGAGCCTGTGGGTACCTGGCATTTCACAAATATGGGGCTGAAACACAGGACTCGCTACTCAGACCTGCTCTCACCAAAACCCAAAATTTCTGCTAACCTCAGTGGCAGTGTTTTTTAGGGCACAATCCCTCTTCTCTTCCTTTTATAGTGCAATTTTCAAAAAAATCCCAACCAACCTCAAGCCAAGAGGAAATGCAGGTGCTCATCTTACCTGGCTTACTGATTATTTTTATTATTTCATCAAAGTAACACAGTGACCATGTTGGTCAGTTACAGCCGATTTCCACTCCATCATGACATTTCCATTAATGGCTGTCAGTGACACAGACAACGTGAGAAATCTTTCACAGAGAACAGCCTGCTTTGCCTCTGATCAAGTGCATAAAGAAAATTCCCTTTTGATCCTACAGGAAGCAGGAAGCACACAAACTCTCATCTTTGATGCTTAGGAGGAAATAGAAACAGTGGACATTAGTGCTCCACAGGTCTGAGTGTTGTGTTCCCTGTACTATTGCTCATGGTAATGCCCCTGTCTGACACATTTACTCTGAAGCCACCCCATTGAATGCCATACAAAGTTAAGACCTCAAAGAAGTTATCATTGTACCTGGAATATTGGTTTGTTTTTTTTTTTTTGAAACAGTTAGTTTTCACAGTGCTTCCTCCATCTAAAGCCTGACATCATGGTGCAGTGAATTGCTTGATATTTCCTTTTATCAACATAGATCATAATTTATTCACTGAACATCTTTGGGCAAACGCTAAGTCTGCCAAAAATGGGCTACAAGCATTTGAGATCATGAATGAAAAATAATATCAGCTTCCCTAACACTTCTGCAGTTCAGGATCTTGCTGCTTTCAAATTTTTCTCTATCATGACATGTATTTCAAGGCTGCCTTGGTTTTTGCCCCACCTTTCTTTCTCCAAAATTGCTAGTGAAAAACAGACAGCATTTTTTCCAGTTTGTTAGAAGAAGAAGAAAAAAAAAAGATAAATAAAAATGTAAATTTGGAGGTTGCTTTTCCCAC
The DNA here is from genome assembly GCA_013401315.1 of Balaeniceps rex. Taxonomy (NCBI): domain Eukaryota; kingdom Metazoa; phylum Chordata; class Aves; order Pelecaniformes; family Balaenicipitidae; genus Balaeniceps; species Balaeniceps rex. The sequence goes on along the minus strand of VYZW01001252.1, from coordinate 126,267 downwards.
AACTAAAAACTCAAATAATTTGCGGGTTTTCATATGTATATAAATATAATATTTATAGTATGTTATATTTATAGTACAACAGGCTATAAATATTATATTATATGCCATAATCTGTATATGACAATAAACTACAACTTTCTCCCATTTATTCCTCAGTGGAGAAATGACAAAAATCTCCTCCAATTTTACAGCTGTTATTACCTGAGTAGTCTGTGCTTGCATCAAACAATAAGCTGTTGTATCATCCAGCTGAATTTTAGGTTGGGACAGACATGGAGTGCTGGTTTTGAATAGGACTGAATTGTTCTGAATAAGTATGCATTGCTGCACTCAGAAAAAAACTCCCTTCCCCTTCTGGTCTGCATGCCCAAATCCCACTAAATTAGAGAAGAGACAAGACCAGCTGTAGTATCAGCTTAATGTCTGGTATATTCTTATCAGGAGATTATATTGGACCCCTGTAGGCAGATGGAACATGATCTCAAAGATATTTTCTTGTGCTAGTGACTGTGATTCTAGTCCCTATTATACAGGGGTGTAATAAGTTCCCCACAGGGGACAGAGGAGACTAGAGAGGGGTGGGAAATCAGAAAAAAATACAGACATCAAACATGGCCACACATCTGCAATTAGGTAGCAACCTCAGGGTAAAAATCTTGATTAGCTAAATTTCATGGCAAGCACAGTATTGACTTCAGTGGCACTAATATTGTTTTCTCATCTGCGATAGTCAAGTTTTCTTTTTCACTCATGCTCCTCTAAGCATCATACCCAAGATGCATACACGGAGTTAAGCCGGTGGCAGCTACAGCTGCGAACAGAACTTCACCCAGCGTATTTTGGAGCATCACACTGAATTTTATCCTTTCTTCCAACTGTGACTGCGATGAGAGGACTTAAGCATAAACGTCACTCAGGTCTTTTATAGTTGGCTGCTTACAAGCATTTCACAGTGTAAATAATAGAAACCACTCTTTGCAAATGTTCCACTCACATTCATAAAAGCAAACTGGAGGCGATTCATCTCCACCCAGTAAGTGAACTGCAGATACTTACGAGCACATTTCAGAGACTGGTGATTAGAAAGTCTCTGATGCCACATTAAATGCTTACTCCTACATTTCTTGTGCAGTAAAATACAGTCCTGTATATTGACTGAAAGAGGAGTGGGAGGTGTGCGAAGGGCATGAAATCCAGAACCAAAGTGACACATTACACTAATGTAAAAAGAAAAGGGGATGCATTTAATTCACAACTCACCAGTAAACAGCACCAAACTGCTAATCTTCTAATTATTCTCAGGCTGTTTGGCAAATCTGAATTATACTTTCCCCTTCCTTTGTGCTTTCTTCCCTACTTAGTCGGATTTTGTACCAACACGAACAATAGATCATCATCCAGCCTTCAGTGCAGCTTAGCCTCTAATAGAAAGAACAAATTTGCTCCCTTGTCCTTCCAAACGCAAACTGAATTAAACTTCAGCAGAAAGCAGTGAGAATCAACTGCAAACAATCAAAGCAGCAATAAAACTAATAGACACCATGCTGCTCAAGGATGGGTCAGCTGCAAGAGCTGCTTCAGTGTCCCTGAACTCGGGGCATGGAGGAGCTCCGAGCAGCCACGCTTGCCGGTGACATCAGTCCCAGTGACAGCTCTCCGGACGACTGCCCATTTTAAGTAATCCAATGCAGGTCGCAGCCAGGGTGGCCCAAGGGTACTCTGCCAGAACTGCCATCTTCTGGTGACGGTATTTCATTGAGACTGGCCACGGCTCCAGGGACAGCAGAAAACATGAGTGAGTTTATGTCCCATCTCCACCCAGCAATTTCCTTCTGTTTGTCTCAAAGCTCCTTGCAAAGGAGATAAGCATCATTATCCTCGTGCAATGCACCACCTTTCTAAGGATTAGAAATAGAAAAACCCTAAATTCTCCATTCCTATTCTACATGCATTTTTAATGAACAAGTAAATTATAATCAAGACAGAAAATACACTGAAAGTACAGTTTGTGCTTCTCACTATATACTACTTCTTGCATGAATCATTTCTCAATGCAGTGTTAAACAACTGGATTTGATTTGCACAGGAGTCAGGAAATTTAAAGTTCAAAAAATCAAACCCCTAATTCCCACCAAGTCTAAGTCAATCCCTGCATATGTATCCATGACAAGGGATATTTAATTATGTAATCACACAACAGACAGCAAAGTTATTTATTACTGGCAAATGGTGTAATATAATTTCAATGTACAATACCAATGGAAGGATCCAAAAAATACAACCAGCTTCTGCCTGATTTCCCCTCTATGTGCCGGAGTCCAAAAGGAAAGCTGCTACTTAGCTGCTACCTACCCCTGGAGAGGCAGGTTTCTGACAGCAAAATAGCTGACACTTTGGGGATTAATTGCCTGTGCCTGCTATCAGTAGGCAGGCACATACCTAATCAGCATCCTAATTCTCCAAATAGACAGTCTTTTGCTTAGTTACTCTACCAGATTCATCTATGGGAAATTCCCATGCATGCTAGGTTGTCAACCGTGGAAAACACAGAAAAAGGAGCTGGCAATAAAATCACTCGGTGTTAATAGCACCGTGCAGGAAAGTGGGAAAACTTGAGCTCAAGGGGGCCCACGTCTGTACTGCCCATCTTCCACATCTATTCTCTAACACCTGTATTAAAGCTTATTCCCGAGCCGAGAGACGATGGACTCTTTCTTCACATTGGACATAAAACAATTTGGCAAAGCCTCTGGCAAAGGGGCTGAAGCTCAATCTTCCTCACTCCTGCACGCAAATGCTGTAACCAGGTTTGTAAAATCATGTTTCCATCTTCTAGTACAATGCAAGCGGGAAGTGCTTGTTCAGCACTTGCAATGCTATATACGTATCTCGCCTGAGCCCACAATGAACATGTTTGAATGTATTAAACGAGAAAAGTGGGAACTGATTTTAGAGGAAGTTTGGGGAATTTCCTCTACAAGCCAGATACGGAGCAAATCCTCAAATAAGAGCACTCTTTAATGCTGGAAAGAACACTGTGGGTTTGGGTATTTTAATCTGTACTCAAAGATCAAATGGGATTAGCACCGCAAAAATCTCTCTGCAGAATACTGCTCTGAAGCCTCGAGACCCCTTACAGAGTGACTTCAGTTTCTTGCTGAGGATGCAAGTTGCTTGCTTTCCTTTTCCCTCTCACGAGCATAATATGCACACCAAGGATATGAGATAGGCAGGTTCAAAGTCTTCTATGTCAGAAGATTTCTGAACTTTCATCACCCACCTCTCACTAAGGCTGATTATGATTAAGTCATTCATATTCAAAGAAAAATGCCATCCAAGTATATAAAACTTGGGTGTTTTTTTTTTCCTTCACTGGTGTGATTTTTGAATACTCGTTTTTCCTGGATTAAACCCAGCACATTTAAAGGGCTACTAGCAAGCCAGAAATGGGATACATGTGCACTTGAAAGTGCTTTGATTTCATCCCAGATGTGCGGTGCTCAAGGGTGTGTACACACGCACATGCATGCGTGCGCGCGTGCACACACACACACACACAGAGCGTAGAGGATACAATCCGATCTGTAGATTTTGTTTCAAGATTATACCAACCAGACTGTGAAATGTAAAACCAAAGCCCTGACCACTTAGAGCCATTAGGGATCCCAGGGCTCTTTGTGAAAGAGTATTGATGTTCATTAGCCTAGTGGCCCGACTGGAGAATTCAATGCAGGTAATTAGACATTGTCTCATTACCACGCAGTTTCAGGTGAAGTGATTTTTCTCCTTCATTTCTAAAGTTAAGTGATTCCTGAAACATTTTTAAAGCATTCATGGATTTTTTTTTCTGAAGAAATGACTAGAATTTAAAGTACATTACAGGGACATATAAAATGAGAATATTCTTATGGGTTATTTCACTTTTTTTTTAAAGCTGAATTCCAGCATTTGACCCCTAAAAATGAGAATAACATCTTAATTCAGCAGACAGCTTTCAATTATCTGCCTATGAAAACCTAGTGACTACTGACTTTTTAAATACATGCACTCAGGTATGGCATGTAGTACATAGATACAAACTGTAAAGAGTCTGAACAGGTTCACTTTGTACCAATGTTCCCTGTTCTAAAATAAATATAATCTATGCTGAGAGTTATCTGCATGGCTATCGTGAATATTCAGCATTCAACGTATCGGTGTTGGTGTTTACTGTCCTTTTACATCCTCATGCAAGGTCTCTTATGCCCTCCCACCTTTCCTCATATTCTACCCCTGACTTCATCCCTCAGGCTGCTGCCCTCCACCGTGCCCCCTTTGTTCTTCACCTGCAACGCCATCCCCTCCTTTCATACACAGCTCAAGTTGCTGCCTTGTTTTTCACCACCCCGCATGTATCAGCTGCTTTTAAACAGCAATATCTCAGGTCAGATGCATTGAATTTCAAAGCCACTTGAGGCTCCAGGAACAGCAACATCTCAGCCCTCTACAGATACCAGCTAGCTGCTCTATCAGTGCCACAAGGTTTTTTAAAACACTTTAAGATAGCTACAGTGTGAAACAAGAGATAAAAAGAATCAAACCCCCACCTATTCCTTTTTATTGGAATTAGTGATTTACACTACTAGGCTTTACTTTGTGTTTGAAGGGGCTAGGAATGCACCCCCGCACGCTTCCCATGGCTCAGCTGACAAGCAATGACTTACTCAAATGCAGTATTTCGGCTGCTCGCTCTCTTGTGCATGGTATGCTTACTCTTTGGTAATACCGCTTTTCAGAGCAATGTGTCAGAGCAAACCAAAAAACACCTTCCCCAGGGAAGGGAAGGATGCTGCCTGCTTGGTAAGCCTGTGACTCATCCTGCCTTTTCTGGACATCTGGATTTGGCTTTCCCACAGCACGTACCACAGGTTACAGAACAAATTTGCACGGGTCAGGGGCCTGGCTAGACCCACAGTTGCAGTCACTGTCATACGAGCAGGATTTCCTTTCCGGCACCAAGTGACAGGTACGGAGCATCCTGCCTCACTTGATTGTGGACTCTTCCCTGTCCCTCCTGCCCAAGGGAAAGAGGGCAGAAATAACCACTTAAGGGCAAATTCCTGGCAGAGGTGCCCTGCCTGGTGACAGGCAGGCAGAGGGTCCCCGCAGTGCCTGGCACCCTGAGGGAGGCAGAATGGGTCGTGTGTCGGCTGAGCATCCCCCACAGGGACGGGGCGATGCTAGACCCAGACACCTTCCCACCTACCAGAAGCAGCTGCCAGGATCACAGGAACAGGCAACTCCTGCACAGCGGTTATCCGCCCATGCTCACCGTGCTGCACAGCACGGACGAGTCTTCTGAAAAGTACGTCAGGGATCTGGCTGCTCCTCCTATTGCTCTACCTTCCTTTTTTTACTATTTCTTGTGTACTTCTACTGAGTATGGGAGAAAGGCATAAATACTGTCTTGTTTTGGTGCTTAACACATCCTCCTGTCTCCTCTCCCAGCCTTGCCGACAGCATTATCCATCTTCCTGACACCATCATTGTCTGATTCATTTGACATATGCACCAGAAAAAAATGTCATGTTCTGCACAAGATCATAACGCTGTGATCTCATTCCCATCTCAGGCTCCTCAGCAACTCCACAGCACCTCCCATTTCTTGCTGCTTTAGAAAGAGAGGGACTGGGAAGCTTTTCCAGCATGCTCATTGGGAAACTTATAGATGATTTGCGGTGAGGGAAACCAGGCCAGCAAAGGCACACAAGCACTTACACAAGTATGTAGGAAATCAAAGTAACGCAACAGAAACTTCAGCCATTTGCCTCCTACCTAGAGTGTGAAGCAGCAAAATCTTTCTTGTCTCCTGTTTCTTAAGGCTGTTGAGGCACTCTACGTAGACATGTGTTATTTCCAAAAGGGAGCAGCACTGTGAGAGTTGATGGCAGGGACATCCTGACTGTATTACGGAAATTGCTGAGGCCTTCTGTCCCATTGTTTTCCTCTCTTTTGAAACTAAAAAGCCTCATGCACTACCCACCTCTGTGGCATTCAGGACTAAGGGTTATGATGAAGTTCCCCCTTTCAACTGGCACACCAGCAACTCAGTGTAAGGCTTCCTGATGCCTTGTCTCCTCCTTTTCGGTCGCACCCCTCCTTGCCCCTCGCATGTGGCTTCTGTCTCAGCCGCAGGATTTCACAATTTAAGGGCAATTAAGAGACTGCCGTGCGCTGGCAGCTGAGGCACGGGCAGTCTCGCCCCAAACATGTGCCCCACGCTCCCACAGCCTCCATCCCTGTTTCCCACTGAGCCGCAGGAATGTCAGCATCCCACCACCGCCTACAGCCTTAATAACCCATTAGAGGCCTGGCCAAATAAGTTGGCCTCTCACAGCTACTTCTCTTTGGAGATCTGCCAAAGGAGAAAAGACAAGGGGCGAGGAGGGTGGAGACAAACCAAACTGGGGGCTTGGGTGGACGGGGGAAGGGGAAAGGGGGTAGAAGAGTTGGAGAGGAAAGGTTGAGGCAGCTAATTTTTCCATTTTTTCCCTGCGGTTAAAGCATTGACAGATCATTTATCACACATTTTGATGGTGCTCCAGCTGGCAGGGAAAAGAGCTATCTGTTTATTAATTCAATTAGCCTGCTTATTTATCAGTGGAGGGCAAGAAGGTGCGGTCACAGGCCAAACTGTGCCAGTCTCAGACCGCCTGCTGTCGGGCTGAAAGGACAACTGGGAGTGGGAACATCCAGCCCTGCGTGCTCCAGCCAGTGCACTCATCACTGCATTATCTCAGGACTCTTGAGGTAAGTAAAGAAAAAAATAAAATACAAAATTTAACAGCATACATTATGCACATCAATGAACGTGCAAGGCAGGCTTATGGCCGGAGCCGCACGGCTTTGCTGCTACCACTTCAGCGCCCTAAAAGTATTTGTTATGTCTGACATTCTGCCCAGAACTGATTTTTTAATTCATTAAAATGGATGAATACACTTTGAATTTCGAGTTCAATGGGGATAGTGTTCAGACCAACACAGCAATACAGTGCCGAGCTGCTGGAGGGGGTAGGAGAGGGCAAGAAGGGTGCTGCCCAGGTACCCACCAACATTTGCCATCTTTGAAAAGTGGATGTTTGTGAAGGAGGAAGAAAACAGATTGGGGAAAAAGGCTGGCTTTGGAATGTCACCGAAGCATTTCGGAGGGCTGGAATAGCGGTGAGGCTACAGCAAGGCCTCCGCTCTCTAACTGCAGGAAGGGTTAATATTGCTTTGGTTTTGGCCAGTGCCAGGTATTGTCACAACTTTCCTCTGACTCATCTTCAGTCTACCCTGCTCCATCCACGGCCCACTTCTTTGCTCTATGGGACTGCCTATCTAGGACTACTAGGTTTCTTTCCCATTCGTTAAGAAGTCCAAGACTTCTGACGAAGCTCCAAATTCAGAAAACGTTGTGCAAAATGCTGCTTGGAGCTATCTAAGTCGAGGTGTTTCTAACCACACAAAGTATGTGAAAAATCCATGATGATGGAGAGCAATTTCCCTACAGCCAAAAAACCCTCCCAGCTTTAGAAACTGCAGACCATAATTTCTACGCGATGTCAATGCTGTCATAAACAGTGCTTATTTTTCTTTTGCTGCTTCTATAAAGCATCCAGCTTCCTTTTTTATCACACATAAACACAGTTACAATATAGATGCAGTGGCTTCCAGTTTAGCCCTTAAAAGACACCGTGCAGCTTCCCATTCATACACATAAGTCCTGTGATGATTTGACTTAAAAATGAGACTGCTGGCAAGGATAGAGGGGTCTCCTTGGGATAAGGCTAGAACACACACGCTCTCAAATGCTATCATCACTCTTCTCATTTTGTTCCTCCACCACCGGATGCTTAAAGAAAATTTGCATTTTGTTTTCTTTTTTTTTTTTTTCCTTTAAGTTTCTTTAGAGGCATTCTTTCACTTTCTGAAATCTTGCAGGATGTTTCAAGGCAGGACATCATATCAAATTAGGATGGCAGCAAATGTTTCCACTGCAGGTGAGCTCACAGGAGCATTTAACAAAAGGTTTGCTAGAAATGCATCCCCTCCGCCGCCAGCTCCATGGCCAAGTTTGCCTTTCAGCCTGTCCTGGCTGATGATTACTTTAATATTCTGAACCAAGATCCTGCTTGACAGATGATTCCACTACCACCGATAGTTTAGGCCACATATCAACATTTTATAAATTCTTAATTTTCTCACTGCAGCCATATTGAACAGTTTTGTGCAAATGAGGCTTATAATTACCCAGATAAATCAGTCCAATGCAGTATTTCTTAGGATCTTTCTCAGTTTTCTCCCTGGAGGATGGGATCCCATCTGCTTCGCTACATTCAGGCTAATTGAAGGGCACTGACTTTTCCAAATGGATTCATTAATTACTCTAGCAAGATTCTCTGTGGGGTTCTTCATTCAATGGGTGACACTTGGGCTGTACTATACCATCCACCCATGTTTAGCAATGCTGCTCTGATTCTCAGCTACGAGCTAAAACATTTGCAGATGCGTTGGCAGGAATGGTTCTGGCCTTAACTGTACAGTGTTACAAAACAAATGTAATTCCGCTTCTCCTTTGCTTCTAATTTAATATGCATTCAGAATCTATAAATATTGTAACCACGACTGTTTCAATATGTTTTACTCCTTGCCATCATAAATACAAGCAACCGCCCCAAAGAAGAAACTGTAAGTTTACAGGTATTGCATTGCCAACAGCAGCAGCAGAAGAGAAACGAGCATTTACGGTCACGTTGCAGAAAATCTAGTACCTGTGGCAGCATAATGTGAAATTAAACTATTAAATGCAAAGCTGTCCTAAGTCATTCTGGGCCTGTGTTGATTTTATTTAGTACAGCAGCAGCCTGGGTTTTCAATAAACTCACATGTAATCTTATTGCTCACTCAAACATCAGGCAGACACCAAAGAAAAATAGAGTCGTCTAGCAAAGACCTAACTTAGGTGAGGAAGGTGGTGGTGGTAATCTTCAGGCAGAAGGGAACCTGCCAGCAGTCACAGAGTCTGGCTCTGCTGGAAGGTTTATCAGCTTTCCCCAATAGCAGGCACAATTTCACGCTACTTAAAATATTTTATATTCCGAGCGTTTGGTTAGTTAATTCATGTCTATGAGGCAACTGGCCTGGGAATTGGTGACACAATCTGCTGTGAGAGAACAACAAGCCTTCACGCTTTCCAGGAATCCCAAAGCATTTTGTAAACATCGGACCCAACTGTGGAAGTTGCCCGGCCTCTTTGCGTGGGTCCGTGCTGCCGCACCTCACGCTGCTTTAGAGATGAACCCAATGTCACTGAATGTGGTGGGAGACCCAGTTTACAGATCAGCAAACTAAAACTCTGAGATTGCCCCAATATCATAGAAACCCTTAGTGGCAGAGCCAGAAACACAGTCCAAGAGCTAACTTGCTTACAAACAGGGAACAGTCCTGCTCCCTTTAACTCTTTCCTGCCGACGGTATTGCGAGTCCCCAGAATGCAGTAAGGGTCTACCTTCTTGTGCCTTATTAGAGGTAATAACTCTACTTATGCCTGTGAACAGACAATAGAGAGACTATATATATATTTTAGCTGTAACCATGTGGTTGCTTTGGGCAGTTAATGTCATGCAAACAAAAAGGTAATGATACAACTCATCTAATATATCAGTGAAAGTGTAAGTCTTCTCACATAACGCGCCACAGACCTAAATAAATTACACAGATAAGTAGATCATGTACATAGGGATGTAGATAGGGCCATGGGGGTGTATGTAGGGATGTACTTTGCTCTACAGTTCAAGAAAGAATTTCTCTTCCCTGCCATCTTTTCCTTCTTAGCTCAGCAGTTGTGCTGACTAAGCTCTGACTAAGCTGGACTTGATAAGGAGCTTCTTTTTTGGGACAGAAAAGGTCTCTCTCACAACTTTCCCCTCTGATTGCCAGCTTATCTCTTCTAAATGAGGTACCCCTGTTCTGTCAACAGTTAATAAATTCACTCCTTCGCTGGCCAGTACAGCAAGCTATGCACCTTCAAAGAGAAAGTCTGAAGCAACTCTGTCATCACCTGGCAGCACAGAGTTATTCTGAATTTGAGCAGTTGGCTATTTGATTTTTGTTTTCCTTCTCATTTTGTTTGTCTCTCATCTCTCCCTGGTTTATAAACAACTGTTCAGCGGTCAAAAAGCCGTTCATAAATTGTTCACAAAGAAAAGTAAACCTAAGCAAGGAGCCTGTATCTTTTGCCGCTTATTTGGTTTTTTCTCGAGAGCCAGTGCTGGCAGACAAAGTGAGGCAGGCAGGCAGGCAGGCAGGCAGGCAGGAAGGTGGGCAGGCAGCCCCTCTCCTCTACCCTCCCCTCCCAGCTGGATGGTAGCTGGCCTGATATGTGTCAGCTGAGAATCTGGCCCCGTCCATCCAAGTCCATGCCAGCGCTGCCGGTTAGCACCGCATCTGGTTGCGTTTGAGTTCGCAGAAGCCAGCCAGAGACATTTTTGTTTAGGTTAATACATTTTATCACCTTTATGACTGTGAAAATCTATAGCTTGAGTGCTCCAGTTCTTAAAGGGGGTGGCCAGGACCTATGAATCACAAGGAACATTTTGCAGCAAAAGGGACGCTCAGTGTGTTTTGCAATGTAAGAAAACAGTCCAGACGTTACCAACTTTTAAAAAACAATGTTGAAAGCAGCCCACTAAACTTTTCTGAATTATTTTTTTAAAAATTCAACAGCAACTCTACATGCTCAAATGAACTTGATCACAAGCCAAAGACAGTAAGCTAGTCTCGGCCCTAACCGCGGCAGTGCTACACCTTTTTATTCTAGAGCTGAGGAATATGACATATTATATACACCAGTGAATTGTAAAGTAGTTAATTTTCTGTGCAGCTGATAGGAGTGATCGATTGGGCTCACTCCTTATAACTGCCTCACCTTCTCCCTTCTCCCTCTCCCCTTCTCCCTCCCTGCCCAGAAATGGCTCAGATTACAACGTCCATCAAGTCACGTACACAATTTTAGCAAAGAGCTTCACAGGACAGCAAGCAGGGCTTCATGCTCGCTCTGTATTTAAGTTTTACAGCCAGTTTTGCCCTGCACAGCTCTGAACCAGACCATAATACTCTCTCCTATCTCAAGCCCTTTTCTGTTGCACTTATTGAAGAACTGTTTTACTATTTTATTTCACATGACATTTGAAGTAGAGAGGAAAATGTAACAGGGTTCAGTGGCAGCTAAAACTGCCTGCAAGTTGTTCAAAGTTTTCCCTAATTCTTTCCCGTCAATTTTATCAACAACTTTTTCCCGTTACAGTAGCATTCTGTAATATTTTAGTAAGATGCAGAGATGACCTCACTCACTTGTTTAACACCTTTATTTTTTTTTAAAGGAGGGTCCAGTATCATTTGACTAGTCTTCAAAGTCCATACTTCCAAAAGGCTATTTCTTCCATTATCTTCTTCTGACTGAAAACCATCAAGACACAGATGAATGTGTCTTTTCGACCTTAAAATCACTATAATTTTGAGTAAGAAGTAATGTTATCAAGAGCAACATACATCTGACAGGATTTGCCCACAAAAGGAATAATCATGATTTTTTTTTAAAACTGTTTCATAAACTGGTACATGCCTGGGTGGACCAAATTATATCCCCTTAAACTAGGCATATACTAGTTTAAACTAGATTTAGACAAATCACAGAAACTGCTTCCAGAGGATATTATTAGCCATGTTGATTTAAAAATGAAACTCACCTTTGTCCATATACTAGACGTACTGCGATTTTTTTTTTTTTTTGGTCTTTTCCTCCTTTTGATTCTGGAGGTTTAAATTACTGGAAGATAAGTAAGAATATACTTTGAAGTAACAAAATCTTTGCCTATGATGTCAAACTACGCAGCTGATGTCACAGCTTATCTGCAATGTTAAATCTGACATGAATCCTACCTTCTTCAAAATTTGTTTCTCTCACGCTGTGGCAAAATACGATAAATTAAATATACCACAGCAGAGATATTGGAAGAATTAGCTTCACGTATGCAGTTGTTGCCCTGGGACAGCTGAGTAAACAGCTTGCAAAAGCCTGTTTGAAGACTGCCAGCTAGTTACACCCATAATTTCATCTCTATTAACAAAAACAACTCAAACTGTCGCAATGCCCCAAGTTGATTACCAAGCATCTAAATTACAGAGTGTTGCTTGAGTAACCCTCCGCAGCAGCAGGGGTTGTGTTTTGATACCCGTTCAATACTTCCCACCTTGCTGATTACTAGAATATCCATCAAAACCAGCAAATGCATAGGAAAAGATACAGAGAGGTTTTGGCAATATTATCCCATGACTGACAGAAAAATAGTTGTGTAATACTGTTCAACTAAGTGAGTCAGAATAACAAGTCTTATAAATATGTCCTTCTGAGCTGGATATAGAACAATCTGGGGAATGAGAGAGTGATCTGGGGAAAAAAAAATCCACAGTAACCACATTTGCAAATAATGCCATCGTCGCATTCAAATAGCCGGAGTTTCTGAGTGCTCAACACCAGATCGTCAACACGCATACCTGCACAGGCTTACAAAACTTCAAAGCAATGTGCTGACAAAACCCAGAGGACTGCTTGGGCTGCAACATCAGAACTGGAATAGAAAATAACAGCTTGCTGGTGACCCTCTTAATGGAAATTTGAGAGTCCCTCACTGAGACTACGCGAGTGAGTTATTCCACGCTAACATGAGGGTCAAAATATGGCCAGAAATCAGTATCAGCAGCTCTGCCTGACGACTGTAATGCACAAAGCACAGAAAGAGCTGACCAAAGCCTTCACTAGTAAAGAAAGAAACTCGGTTACACACGTCAATCGGCCAATGGAAATAATCTGGAGTGGAGGTAAATACAAAAGAAATACCTGGGAAATATCGAAGAGTGGCTTGAGTAATTTTCCAAATTAAAGTGGTGGCTTTGTAGGCTTTTTATATTTCAGTTTAATTTCTGTTCTGCCTTTTAAGCTTCGTTAATCAAATCTAGCAAAAAAGCTTGTACGAGGACTCCACGGATTCACATCATACTTCAAACTTAGGCCTGTTAACTCTGCTTGGTGAAAAAGGGCTACACTAATGCACCATCACACCAAAGTATAGAATCAGAAATTGTTTAGACCAAGGGAACCCAAATTTTTGTTTGTGGAAACAATATGATGGCTATCATGCAATGCAGTAAAACATACATGCACTGCAATACATTTAGGCATGGTATTACATTTAAGCATGATGCGCTACATAGATTCACATTCGCTACTGTGAATGTATTAAGTCCTTTGTAACGCATAAAAATTGGGGATCTGCAAATATCATGTGAGCCATATGTTTGGAATCCTTGATTTCAACTTTGGTTAACACAGCTACAGCATAAGAAATCTACGTTTCAACAAAATCTGAATGACCATCACTCGCAATATTTGTAGCAATTTCCAGTTCTTTTGATTAATTGCCCTTATAAAAATATGTATTTTTAATCGTACTGAGTTTGATTAAGTTTTTAACTGCAAAAGGCCTGGCAAGACAAATGAAGACTTCAGACAAAGATTTAAAAATTATGCATTCAAAGAAACATGCTCCCTCCTGTTCAAATTTGTCTTTCCACATTGTCTTAACATATTAAGAAATCTTAACACATTAAACAGAAATTGTGCAATAATTTTAGAGATTAATGACAAGAGTGGGAGAAGACAATGACTTTGCTTTGAGAAATTATCTGGAGGCACTTTGCCTCCAGTGTCCAATTAAAAAGAAACCACAGAACACCTTTTATCTTCCCCTACTTAAATTTCTTCCTCAAAATACTGTGCTAAAGAGGTATCCTGGACCAAAAAACAGGAATGAACTAGATAACATGAGCAATCTGGGCCTATTGGCTTTACGTAGTCCACGGAACTCGAGCATGATTGTGCTTATTTCACAAAAGCTATGTCTGTGTACGTTACACTCTGAATTGTATAGACGGTATGCAAGACGTGCAGCAAACTGAACAGAAGTATGTATGCCGCTGTGTGTATCATTCCCACCAAAACCAACTTTTTTGGTTAGGTTATGGTTCTCTAATACAAATGTCCCATGCCAGCCCAAGCTCAGCCCAAAGTGCCACCAAGCATCCCATCCAACTGTTCATACTAATGGTGTGACACAGAGTTTATACACATTTTGCAGGTCACCTTGCACATTGCTCTGATGTGGTTTTGCATTAGCATTGGAAAGACGGTGAGATACGATATTAGATTGCAAATGATGATTGCGGCATTTAGGACAGTGAAGGAGAATGGGTGATTTGTGTTGTCAGTTATTGCGCATAGAGATTACAGAGGTGAATTGCTGCATGTGTCTGACAGTAGTTGAACCACATCTCTTTCTCCATCCTCCCCTTCACGCTTTTATTGACTGGGCTCAAGATTGTACATTTGTGCACACACCCACGTGTGTGTACCTTATTCATTGTACTCCCTCTGACCTGCCCGCCCGTAAAACTCTCCTGTGCACCCCCATTCAGCCCCTCGCAGGTCCCTGGGCAGGGCTCCCACCATCTCAGCATCTCATTCTGCAGCCGCTGCAAAGCAGTTCAAGGTCACTAGGTGGACAGCAGGCTGCAAGCACAGTGTGTTACAGCTACCATGGCAGTTCAAGTGGAAATATCTGCGAGGTTCTTCACAAGCCTGAAATTTCCATAAGGTTCACTTCCAAGCGAGTGTAGAGTATATGGATGGAGTATGAAAACAACGGGGGCGCTTGGTAACGTTTATAGTTGTTGTGAAGGCAGCAGCTGAGTGAGAGCTCAAAGAGTTGGCACCAGGATCTCCTCCTCCTCCAGCCTAGCAAGGAAAAGACATTACAGGAATGGGGGGGAGAAGGCGGGGATCTACCACTGCGGAGGAGCACGGCGCTTGAAGAGTTATGAACATGTTGCCCACCAAGGGTAGGACTCTGCTGTTGGACACAGTGACTGCAGCGAGTGAAATGATTAACCAAAGTTACAAAATAAGGAAAACAAGGCACCAAAAAGCTGTGACCCACCCACTCAAACACATATGTGAAACTATAAATCAAACACTAACCGCCCAGCAAATTGGCAGCTGGCACTGTAATGTTACATGTGGTGCCAGCTAAAGGCTTCCTTATATGTTTTGGGCTAACTTTGTTTTTTAAGGTCTTTGCCACAAAAGAAAAGCCTTAAAAAAACATGTATGTGCAGCTGAATTTAGGAGCGAACAACAATAAAGAAACTCTAAGAGAGCAGCAACACTACCCTACCGTCTATCGGCTCCCACCGTTACCTTCCTGTAAAATCCCAGCAAAGAAACTAAAGGGAATTAAGTTCAGCGTCTCTGCCAATCCGTCATTTCAACAGGAAGCACTTTCTGCCATGCAGTAATGAATGTTTCTTGCTGGCAAATTCACTTTTTTACCACCTCTAGCATCTCACTAGGACTGGCGACAGACGACTTCACCAAACCTTAAAGCCAGCCTTTTATAACATCTACATAGTGTCTTCTATTGTAACAGCATTAAAAAAAAAAAAGGCAAACCTTTTAAGTTCTCTTTTTTCCAGTGCCATTGGTGAACTTTAATGAGATTCGTGGTCCAAAAGGCGAGTTTTGTTCTGAATTTCCTACTGAACATATTGGCAAAACAACAGCTGTTGTACAGTGCTAAGGCTGTCTCCTGCCCACCCCCTGCTTTGGCACCGCTCACTTGGATGTGTTGATTCATACGTAGGAGAAGGGGAAAGCACTGGACCCACTGGCTGTAGAGCGTAGGAAGAAGGTGCGTCTGCCAGCAAATCTCTAGACTTTGATCACTCCTACTTATTTGCCTCTGTCTCCCTGCTGCACTCATTTTGCCTACAGTCATCCCACCTTGGCAAGGATGTTTGCAAAAGCTCATAAGCCAAGGATAGTCAAGCCTAGTTAGTATAGAGATGGGAAACCTCCAAGGAAAACCTAGCTACCGCAGGAAGATATCCAGCTGGCATGCTGCTTTCTTTTTTAGCAAAAAACAGTCACCCAGCATTGTGTGGTGGGTGAGGGGGCAGGAATTTGGTGGTGGAAAGCACTTTTTCCTTTCTTCTTTCAAAATGAAGCCTGGGTCACTTATAATCCCTGAAGGACCATAAGAATTTACCTAGAACAGTCACATGAAAAGAGATATCCAGGTGAAAATCTAACCTGATTCCTAGTCTACCTTCTTAAAATTATGCCTGCAAATGCAAAACATGCCTCCCCTTTCCTGTTTTAAGGTATTGAGTGGATTGGATACTCTCTATAAGAAGCTACAACATTTCACCTCAAAGGGTTTTAGTATAAAAACTCATTCAAGCTTGCTAAAGGCTTTGGCATGAACTACAATGCATCAACTCTCTCTGCATCTCGTGAGGTCATTTGGACCCATGTAAAATGCAACATCCCACCATCTGAGCAATGAAAATTGCATTTTACATAAGTGTAAAAAGTCAACGCCAGATGCCCACAGAATGACATCCAGTACGTCCTGGAGCAGTGTTACTCAACTGATGGTCTACAAGACATCAGAAGGTGGTCCTTGAAGTGTATAGAATCACATACACATGTTTCTGTGCAGCTGGGAGGTCAGTGTCTCTAGGCAGGGCTCTAGCTGGGAGTCAGCACCTGATTCATGTTAGTGTCTAATTAACATGTTTGTAATGACAGCAGAAAAATTATAATTTCACAAAATAATATTTAGTTTACAATAAATGCTGCATACCTCATCTATCACACCACTGCCACCATTGCCTTCCCTGCCCAACAGCTAAACAACAGTGGCATGCAACATTCTCTATGGAGTTTGTTTGTAACAGGGAGATGCCCTTCCAGTTTAAAAAAGTGAAGAATCACTGCTCTACAGAAACATTCGGGGGATGCTTCAGTGAAGGTTTGTGTTCCTGGTTTATCCTGCCAGTACGAACATCTCCCATTTTATGGGATTTGCACCTCTGGATTTCTGTTCTACCACCCACAGTCACTCTAATTTCCTATTACTTCAGCATCCACCCACAGGTTCTCAGAACGATATATTGGGCTCTTCAGGCACTATGACAATACTGATACATAATAATTACATTACTATACATTTGCATACCCACCCTGCCTTCTCCAGCAACTCCTGAGCTGGTGCGGCAACAGATTTGAGCTCTACCAAGAGAGCCACACTCTGACCAACTAAGGATGCTGCTTTGGTGCACAGGGGATGCGTGTGCAGAAAAGCCCAGCACTCTTACTACCGCATACATTTTCATTTCCATCAGTGGGAAATGTGTCGTTTTCAGTAGAGCGTGACTCAGAAGCCCACTTCTTGATAGAAAGGAGTCTTTAATTTTGGTTTTGTGTAATCAAAACCATGAAACAGCTACATTTCACCCAATTTGCTCAACATCATGTGAAAGTGTTTGCAACTGTAAGCAAAGCATTAAAAATATCATGAAGACTAGCAAGGGGAAGATGGGAATAGCCTGGCAGGATGGTGGCTGACAGCTGATGTTTATTAGGACTGGATGGAGCAGTAAGTTAACAAAACCTGCCACTTCAAAACAATCAAAACCAAACATGTCCCGAGGATCAGAATCCAAATTGGGAAGGGGAGGGGGTGACAGAGCAGGCAACCCCTCTCCACAACTGCTCTGTTGGCTTTTGCTTTGGGATATAGCAAATCTTAGCACACAATGTACCAGGGCCTCATTATTGAAAACATCACAGCTTGCTGAGCGTACTAGTACATATGAAGTTTACATTAACTCCATATTCCTGAGGAGTTCTCAAAAAATTTGACTATAGGGCTTGTATTAGAGACCTATTGTCAATAAACTACCTATATAATATGACAGGGCACCTAAGACAACCCAATCCCCTTCAGTCTAATACAGAGAAATGCTAAGCTTGGGAATTATAATGATATTATCACTGTTGCTGTGTAGTAACAGGGGAAAATACTGACTTTCAGTGATCTCAGATTGTTAAAAATCTGTGAGTAATTAAAATTAATGTGGAAATTTCTGCTAGACTGCTTAAGAAATAAAGAAGCTCCTTGCTAACACTGCTGACTCTGATGAGAAGTTAAAAATTTGCTGAGGACATCAGACCATGAGAAAAAGAGAAAAAAAAATTAAAGAAACAGCTTTTTTTTCAGTGGCACATGCAGAGCCTGTCATGGGCTGGCACACTCTCATATGCAATATCATCTTTTAGAGGCTACAATTTTCACTTGATCTTTTAAAAAGAACTATAGCTAGAATCCCTGTTGGGGGAAAAACATTGATCATAGCATGCAAAAATGAATAGAAGCAGAACTTTTACTGAGTGAACTGCAAGGTCATTTAAAAAATCTTTTTACTTTGTTGATTATAGCAAAATTTTCCCTTTTGGAGAAACTAAGAATAAAATTAGAGGTAATACGTTAATCTAATCACTCCACATGAACCAGAACCGCCAAAAAAAAAATAGTTCTAGCATTTCTTGGTAAGATTTACCCTCACAAAAATTATTTGATGAAATTTTTAAATTTGGGCTAATTCATTTGGAAACAGTGACCTGTTTCTGCTTCTATCCAATCAAGGAAAAAAATTCCCAGTAGGGCAAGGGTTGAACCATTTTACTTTTAAGTTTATTTTTCCTTGTTGTATTTAATGTTCTAACCAGACGTCCTACAAAATAAACTACAACAAGCTTGTCTGGACATTTAATAAGGGCCAGATTCAGCAAACACCAGCCAGTAAATTTAGCATTTAATGGGCACAATTTGTTGGCCCTATTTTGTAAAAAGAAAAGACACAAATTCAGGGAAGGATATTACATGCAGAGATGTCTCAGAGAGATATTGCTAAAATGTACATCAATTTTCATTTATATGGTTTAATTCTTGGATGTGATATCTTTATTGTGTAGAGACTTGCACCATTTCAACTTAACAACAACTATTTTTTAATACTTCCAAATACATCATTTCAATAGATTTATTCCAATATAGAATTTTCAAAGTTTGAGAGAATTTACCCAGAGCCTTATTGATTTTTGTCTCCAGAGGTCAAAGCAGGACATGGTAAAAACCCAAAGTACCCATTTCCCTTCTGAATGCCATTAGAGTATTTTTGTACTTTATAATACTTAAACAGTTAGATCATTATGAGGATACATTTCTTTGTTATTAGTAATATTAATCTATCTCCATTGGTCAAAAGAGCCAAGCTAAAGAAGGTAGAAAGAACCTAGCTAATATTAAGAGATGAGTTTTCAGTATTTTTGTTCCAGGCTATATGGAACAACAGCTTTACAACCGGCCATGAAAGCACCCAGTTAATGTGGTGTTGAGGACCTGATCCCACTCCCAGTAAAGTCAGTGGAAAGACTTCAGCAGTGCTTGGACCAAGCCTGTTATATGAGGTGAATGAGTAATTAGAATAATATACAGAATGACTCACATTTAATAGGACTATTGTCAAAATACAATGCAAGCAGGAGTTTTGGATCCCTTGAATGTCTGTCAGTGCATGTCTTTTTGCCTGATTCTTTCTCTTTATTTCTAACTGAAAACTAGATGGCAAAGGAAGAGCAAGATCCTGGCTCAAACCACTGCTGATCACCAACAAATGACCAAACACACAGAGTTAAGGGTGATGCTCCTTCCTTAGCCCAAGCTGGGTTTTGCAGATCCTGGGAGGGGGTGAGGGGAATGCAGGGGCATTGAACAGGGACAGGACACAAGGTCAGACGTAAGTGTTGTGGTCAGATGCTCTGGTCAATACTTTGCACACATGCCGCCCTCACTGCCCCTGGTGCAATCTGGTCCTCCTAAATTAATCCTTTAGTCTAGTGTTGGGAACGTGAAGGCAATGAGAAAGTTTGCTCAAATCAGGGAAGATTGCAGAACTGGACTGGAGAGGTAGTGCTTCCTCATCTCTCCTGCTAGTAAACGTGTTTGCCTGTGTGAGTCTACATCGCCCCAATCAAAATTAGTACTCCTATGTGCCACAATGTCTGGGCAAATGGTAGTAAACCACAGCTCAGCTAGAAATTTGATCCCAGGCCAAGAAGGACAAATGCATAAAATGGAATTGGTGTAAGAATCAATCTGTTTACCCACTTGCTTTACTAGGATCAGAGTTATAAAAGAGATGGTAAAGACCTTAAAAGGGACTTTCTGAATTCATTTAGGTAGGAAAAGAGTAGGAAAAGAGAGATTTTCACCACTTACATTTGAAGGAAAAAAGAGAAATTAAAAAGGAAGAACATAATCAAGTGCATTGCAATGGATATTTAACAAAGACATTCAGAGAATGACCACACATACTGCAACTTACATTGTTTTGATTTTTAAAATGTAATTTTGACAATGCAATTGCTTTAACTGTCTCTAGTGATAGCAAGTGCTTGTAACCATTGCTTGTATTACAGCAAGAGCCCTTTTAACATCTGAAAACAATAAATAGAGCACTGAAAGGCAACCTATGCTTTCAGCTCTTTTGTATTTAACAACCCCAAACAGCACTCCAATGAGTAATACTGGAATAGCCAAAACCTGACATTATCTCATGTTGTTGCCATTGTCTAAATGAATAGTATATGCTGGATTTTATAAAGAGAATATGAATAGTAACAGACTGTATAAAATATTTATCTATGATAGAAAAGGTAAAAGCCACATGATACACAAATGGGTAATGGTGATTTATATAATGCTCACTGAGTGTAAATGACCCCACTAAATCTCATTATCCTAAGTATAGATATAAATTCCTAGGTGACAACTGAAATGTGGAAAAAGCAGGAGCATTATAGATCTCCAGTCTCCAATTACTCTAGCTAAAGTATGAAAGATTTTTTTATTAAATGACAAGAGCATCAGAGAAAATAGTGAGTAATATGGTAGGTAAAGACTTTATAATCTACTGCTTTGAACTTCTTTTCATATTAACAGGAAGTGAAATCTGGGTCTGAACTCCACATAATAAACTTGACTTTGTTCCCACTGACATCAGCTTGAATTTTGCTTCCAACCTTCATGGGAATGGAATAAGTGAAATAACACATGAAACAAATTACTCTAAATATGTATTTACCAGTTGGTTTTTAACACAGCTTTTCTGAGGGGCTGAGAAGTAATAGCAGAGTTACTGCTAAGACTTAACAGAGACACTGACTCTGATGGATGTATCCTCCCCTGCATGAATGTGCATATACAGACAAACAAAAAAACAGGTAAAGATTTTAATGTAAACGTACAGCATTCACTCTCTCTAAATTCGGAGACAGATGAAACACCTAGAACTTCAATGAAAATGAATGTGCAATCACGCCATACCCCTAAAGCAGTCTCAGGCAGGAATCATCTCCTGCACAGACATCTTCCATATTAACAGTCAGGCTGCACAGATGTAAAAAGTACCAGTTTGGCCCATTTTATTCAGCAGCAGGCCCATAAAAATAGCATTTATCTTACTTGACTTCCACAATGACAAACTTTATCTAAACCTGTCACCTAAGCATCCTTTATAGCCTATGCAAGGGACAGGCACTTCCAGAGAGTGATTAATCCCACCTATTTCTGACATTTCTTTCATCCCATCGCGCTTGGGATACCTGCACTTGAAATGCAGCAAGTCAGAAGGTGTGCCCAACTCTACGGCAGAGAGAGGACTACAGAGGAGGACCCTGCAACTACTTTGGTCAGTTATGATTTGCTTGTATTCGCAAGCACACCATTTTGTGCAGTCCTTTTGCATTGTTGCCTAGCCTGATTCATTTTGTCTACTCTTGCAAGCATCAAAACTTCTCCTGAAGTTGACAAATTAAAAGAAAAGGGAAACATCTCTTTTTTAATAAAAAGATGATAATGGACATGGGTTTTGTATTTATTTTCTATAAATTATAGAGGAACAACATCATTGAGTTTCAGTCTGGATCAAGCCTGATATGCATCAGCCTCTCCTCTCCTCCCCCTCAAAAGAAAGCAAGCACTGATATTTTCATCTAAGTTCATATCACAAATATGATCTGAATTTTACATAGGGTAGAACAAATCCAGAAGAACTGCAGCAAGGCTGAAAGCATGTAAAACCAGGGTGAGACCAAATTTTGTCTCCACATATGCAGGCAGGGTTGTAATCAACTTCTATATACCTGAGAAGTTGAAATACAAGACACAGCTGTCTCACAGATGCACTCAGCAACCTCAACCTATATCCCATGTGCCATTGAGTCCATTTGTCAAGATCAGGATAAATACCCATGAGATGGTTGCTTTCAATTAAAGTGCCCAACAAGCTCTTCCAGGTAGTTTTGAAACAGACTCAAGAGTAATTCTTAAATTGAATTCCTTTCCTGGGTTAATTGCATTCTTCTGGATTAGCCTCCAGCAATCTGTATCTATACCATAAAAAGTTTGCGAAATAAACATCCAAACCCCCCATTTACTGTTCTGGCTCTTATATAAACAAAGCCCTCTTCATTTAATCACACGGATTGTTTAGGTTGAATTAGTTGAACCAATAATCTTCAGAGTTTATTTGGCTCTGGCAATTACTTATCAATTTAAAAAGAAGTTTGGGGAAAAGAAAGGGGCCGGGGTGGTGGGGGCTGTAAGCAGGTATCAGAGCTTCTTGTCTCAGTTCCAAAGGAAATTTGGGACTGCAAAGGAGAGCAGAGATCCAGCCCCTGGTAGGGGTTTGGGTTGTAGAGCACTGACTGCTCTGCTAAGGGACGGCTTTACCACAATTTCCTAAACCTGCACCTCCATCGAGCTACGCAGAGGTAGCGAGGCGGGTGCTGGCTGCCTGTGAGCTGGCTGTGAGTCAGGGCACTACCATCTGTCAGGCGGTGAGGAGCGAGCGGTGCTCCAGCCAGGGCTTGCAGTCAGTTCTCAGAATACGATTTCAGGGACCTGCCAACTGCAGCTGGAGGCCAAGTCCCGCTCAGTTGACGCCCCATCACTTGCAGACTTTCGCCTCCCTCGTTTGATTCTCCATCGAATCTCCTCCCCCAGGGGAGGCCTTAGGTACAAATGCTCCCGCCTGAGCAGATCTGAAGGGAAGGGCTGCAATGGATTTGTCCCCTGTCAGCTCTTTCAGCAGCTCCTTCCCCAAAAGCACGCTGCCTTTGGCACGGTCCCCATCATGACTGCACGACAGCAGATACAGGAGACGCCTGCTGCTTCAAGACCTCCCTAAGTATCCCCCAAAACACCAGCGGGGTCCCAAGGACAGGAACGCCCCTCTCTACCTCCCCACCACCCCACCACTGCCCTCAAACCAGTGCCCAGCACTAACCTCACAGAGGTCCCAGAGCTCCAGCGAGGGGAAGGGGCAGACACGGGACTGCCGAACCTCCCACCATCTGTGCATCCCCCGAAGGGAGAGTCAGTGATCAGGGAAAGGCAAGGGATGACCACGGTCTCTGTTTTTAATAAGGCAGAACTCTTGCTTAAGAGGAAATCGTTTTATGGACCATCTAGGCCTGGTCCTGAAACCTTGGCAACGCAGCGTTATAGACCAACTTTCCTAACTTAAACCTTTTGCCAACAACAGAGATGTTTCCATGAAACAAAAGGAAAAAACACACCTCATGCATGGTTTAAAGTCACTTGTAAAGGGAATGTTTTTGGCTTCTCTCCCAGTTACTCAATATGTGAGCTCTACGACTTGATCAGAAAGAAAAAATAGGGGAAAAAAGGGCAATGTATTGTAGTTACATTCCTGCTTTTGCCTTTTGGGGCTGTAAGAAAGAACAATTAATAATTGTTCCAAATAACTGTTGTCAAAATACTTTCCTTTTTTTGGCAATGTAGACATTAATTAATTACATCTGTGTGATTTGGGAGGGATGTCTCACTTGCCTGTAATACCTCCGCTACTTGAACTAAGCATCGTTAGAAAGACATCAGCCCCTGTAATTTGATTTCTGTGCTGGTATTGTATATTTATTCAGTAGCTTTGCAAATAGAGTTAAGCTCCCTTGTGTTGGCAATATTATTTACAGAATGCCTTATAAGGGAACAGTTTGAACTGATGTATGCACAACTGTGTGAAGTTAAGAGGCCCAGAGACCTCTGGTTGAAAACCAAATTAAACTGCTGGCGACTTCTGCGTAAGTTTCCCAGTTTCCCACCTTGTCTAAGCTCTCATCCGAAAAAGCCTGACCCAGGCTTAATCCAAAAGCCGTGAAGAACACTCAAGTCCAAATCTCAGCCTCTTCACTGAAAGAGCAATTAATGCAGTGTCCTCTTAGGGCAGAGGCTCACGGAGAGGCAGGCAGAGGGACGCAGCCCATCCTCAGAAAGTGCCAATGCCTCCTCTTGCCTCTGGGAAAGATACCAGTGAAAAGGAAACTGGAATGAAATTGTTTTTAAAAGGCAGTGAACACCAGTTAGGGAGTAAGATCTGCTGCTCATGGAGGTCCGAATTATTCTAAAATTAGGGTCAGCAGTCTAAAATACATATCTAGATTATTTCTGCACAGGGCAAACCATCCCATGTCTCGGGGATGAATTAACCCCTGGAAGTGATTACAGCTTACAGGAGTTTAGTCCCGGCTGAATGAGCCAGCTAATGCTAGGCGACAAGAGGCACACCTTTAATAGCTCAGCTGGCTTCGACCCTTAGACCCGGCAGTGACAAGTTCCATGTCCCAGTATCCCAAATTACACAGTCTGGAGGCCCATGCCATTTTAAGCAGACATACGGGCCGTAAAATCTAACCTGACATTCGCCTGCATGACATGACCTGATTTGCTGCTGTGCCTTAGCGAACCTGCAGGCTGACATGCTTTAATGCTTCATGCTGCCAAAATGATACAGTAGCTTTTATTAACAAAGTTAATGCCAATTCATGACAAAGAACGTTGGAACTATTACCCGTACTTAGTTGAATCCCTTGGGAAAAATATCTGAGCTGGTTTAGTAATTAACAGCTCACCATAATGCAAAATGATAACAAAGACAAGGAAAGCTTGCGTAGGAAATCACCCTTGAAATAAACTTCTCCTGAGGAGGTATGTTTGTTGTTCAAAACACATTTTCCACAAATAAAATCAAAACAAACCCAGAAGTTCTGTGTGGGAGGGGAGGGGAAGGGAGGGGGAACATATCTGGCGTTTACGCATTGAAGCCCATCAAATAATGGATGAGGAATCAAAGCTGACATCATGGCACAACCAACAGTCTGGGACCTATTTGCATGTGGTTAGGAACTAAATTCTCCTCTGCTGCTGATGTCATTTGACAAACTTGCATTAGTGATGTGGATTGGCAGGATTTCTTTTTTTTCCACATAATAAACACCCATGGCATACCGCAGGCCGACGGGAACCTGGGTATGTCAGGAACACCGCGAGGATGCGAGGTATTTCAGAGCAGAACAATTCACACTCTGGGGCTGCACGTGCACAGGCAGGGAGTGATGGCACCCGCTGCCATCCTCTGTATGCACCAGCAAGCACTCCTTCAGCCCATGTTCAGCAACAGCACACCGCGGCCTGTTTAGTGTCAACGTATTTAGTAAGCAAATACCATAGTTAGTATGCAAAAGAAACAAACAGGGGTGATTCCTCTTTCACCCCTCCAGGCAAAATAGGTCAAGCCGCATGAATGCGTACAGCATGTAAACCAATTAGGGATGTAGTGCAAAAGCTGCTGTGGTATCCCAATACCCCTCTGCATGACACAGGAGCAACCAACGCCGGTTTACAGTCACATTTGCTTTCCTAGGCAATTAAATGAAACAGCCTTTTAAGTAAAAAAAATCAGCTAAAAGTAGAATTGAAGTTTACTGTGTTTCTTGTTTATTTATAGCTTTATTTTATGTATATGTACACAGTGTCCATATACATTTTTTTCTAACACATACTAGAATTAGCCACTGAAAGCTTTAAAACATCCTGACTGTTTCGATTTCACTGTACTGTGACAAGGACAAGCTATGTAATTAATCATGCTAATTCAAATTTTTGGTTGAACTAGTGTTTTTACAATTGCCTCCAGACTTCGTGCTTTTCATTAATACTATTAGTGCTGTGGAATTACTTCTCATTTTATGTATGCTTTTCTGTAAGTCAACTAACAAAACTAATTAGTAGCTGTGAAAGAGCATATTGATAGAATAAAAATATATAAAATAGTTCTGAGAATTCTCAGGCTGAACCCTATATATCATGGGGTCTTGCTTAGTATTCCAGGCCCTTTTCCCTAATATAAATAAACTTCTGTAAAATTGAAGGTTTTTAAACTTGCCTTTAAGAGACCATACACTTCCTGAACAAACCATTTTTAAATTACACATAAACACATGTAATCAATCTTTACTACACAGCTAGGAATTCAGCATATGGTTGGGGGGCTAGGTTTTTATTTTTTTAAAGCAGGCACTTGGCACTTGTAGATGAAAACGTACAATAAGCAACAATAACCTGGACTAAGGCAAAAAGAAAATTTTACAGTATCCTGCAATGACAGCACCGCTGTAAGAGTTAAATAATTCAACAGCAGCAGCCGGACCCAGTGAGGCCCAGGCAGAATTTGGATTAACAGCTTCACAAAAGCAGAGCAAAGGTGCAGAACGTTTTTTGAGTTTGTTTTTACTGTTTTAAAGATTATGGGGCAGAACCGCACCTGGAGCGGGTGGACAAAAGCGCGCTGAAGTCAACCGAACAGTGACAATTTACATTGGCCTTGGGAATATAAAACCACGTATGATTTGCAACAGCAGCCGAAGATGTTGAGCACATCACGGGCAACATTTCTGAGCACTCCCCATTTCTGTAACGCTCGTACACGGCTCTTCCCAGACCGCAGGCTGCCCAAGCATGTCCCTAGCAGGGCTCTGAGCAGCGGCAGGCAAAGCTGTAGGGCACACGGGTGGAACAAGGGGAGAGTTCTCCAAGCATCCCTGAGATGAGCTGGGGACAAGGAGTTCACTGGGTTTCATTTACAGCTTGTCCTGATCGCCTGGCGGCAGACTAGGCAACAGAGGCCTGTGCACCAGGGCCAGGGGAACTGACCCTGCTCTGCTCTGTGAGCACAGAGACTTGCCAGTTCCCATGTGCCTCAAATCTGGTGGCCTCATCTCCTGCTCCACCGTCTGGGGGCACCAGGGTCTCAAGGAATTTCATCTGGGCAACGCTGCGTCCCTCACACTCTGAAATCTCACCTGCAGCAGCTACCTGACCTACTGACCATGCAGGGTGTTGGAGCAGGAGAGGGACAGGAAGGTTATGCAGCAACCAGGCACCACTAAAAGACATCATATTCCTCAGCAACAGCCTAGAACCCTCTCCCACCACAGGATCAGTGTGTTTGGAGCACACCATCACACAGCTCTGCACCCGCATGCCTGCTCTCGTCACAAACCAGCATAACACAGCCTCATGCACCCAACTTCCAGGGACCTGAAAGGTCTCCATAAATGCAAAAGCAAGTAAAAATGGGGGAGCCGAAGGATGCAAGTACACACATTTAAAATAAGATTCCTCAAGGCTTCCAGAGATGCATGCAAAAATCCTACAGAGCTTTATTTTTGGAAGCTGCTATCATGCAGGTAAAAACAGATAGATGGTGCAGGAACATCATGGACCAAGACATAATCCTGCTCCAGATTACATTCACTGATCCTGTACTAGCAAGGAGTAATGGTTTTAAACTAAAGGAGGGTAGATTTAGACTAGATATAAGGAAGAAATTTTTTACAGTGAGGGTGGTTAAGCACTGGAATGGGTTGCCCAGAGAGGTAGTGGAGGCCCCATCCCTGGAAATATTCAAGGTCAGGTTGGACGGGGCTCTGAGCAACCTGACCTAGTTGATGATGTCCCTGCTCACTGCAGGGGGGGTGGACTAGATGACCTCTAAAGGTCCCTTCCAACCCAAAGCATTCTATGATTCTATGATTCTATCTATGATAGCACAAGGGTGATCACACTGAGGACAGGCAGGTAGCTTGGCTGGGACTGTTCGGTAGACAAAAATCATTTAAATTGCCCTGGACAGAGGCTGTTCCCAGTAACATCAGTTTATCCATCTCCACCAGCACCCCCAAAATGGGGCCCCTCCCTGAACTGTCTCTTTGTAAATTTAGTTCCATATTCCTAATCCATTAATTTCCTCAAAGTTTAATTACTTCAGTGGTTAAAAAAAAAAGAGTGCAAAGAGGAGAAGAACCTTCTTAAAAGTAAAATCAAAGCTGCGGGAACAGCACTCAAAGCTGAATATCCCTGTTTATTTACAATACAGACAACAGCAGTCTGAGCCCTCCCTGGCTACCTTGCCAGCTTGCTTTAACGCCGACTTAGAAGGACCACCCAGGCGAGGGTATCGCGGGCTCGGTGCCCACACAGTCTTTGGCCCCGCTTCTGAAGCTGCCAGCAAAGATGCCAATTAGGGCCGGCACCGATTTGGACACCTGTCTGCTCCGAACCCGCATGAGACCACCAACTAACGCTTTACACGCAGGCTCCAAAGCAGCTATCACTTTCCAGCTCAACTTCTGTGGGCTGGATTTGAACTACTGACCTGGAAGCAAAAGGCTCATTTATGCTCGGGTTGCAAGAGTCTGAATTCCTCCCCCTCCACTTTCCGACTCCCAGCCTTTCTAAAGTCAGACAAAAGCAGGACAGAGATGTTCGGGAAAGAAGCAATGGCCACCAGAAAATATAATTAAAGCATAACAAGACCGGACTTTAAAATGCACATTAAGACAAAGGGAGGTTTTGGTGGGAGTGAGGATGATGGGGGAGGCGAGGGGATGCGGACAGGTGGCCAAGGGCAGGAGGAGGAAGGAGAGGGAGGGGAAGCAGAGCGCCCGCTCCTTCCATCAGCCCTGCAAGTTTCCTCTTGCTTCTGCCCCATAACCTTTCCTTTCTTAGAATAAAGTCAGATGCAAGTTACACCAAAGGCCAGAACTGGAAAGATGCACAAGCATTTACTCTTTTTTGTGTCACTTTTACTGCATTCTCCCAATAAAAACATCTTGTGCTGCATGTCGAGCTTCCGGAGACTGAATGTTGCTATTCGAAGCACTACCAGGATATTTGGTTTTTTGTCCACATCTCTCTGGACACTCTTTTCCTTTTGCAGGGTCTGTATACAATTATGTTTTTTCTCTTTTCTAGTTTCTGCTTCATTTATTCCCCTACATCTACGTTATTTTTCATCCCACCGTCACTCTCTCATTCACTCTCTCTCTATCACCCAGGCTCCTCTCTCTCCCTCCCTCTCTCCTTGTGCTGCCACAATCCCAAACTCCCAGCTGGGGCAGAGAGGGCCAGGAGAAGCGCAAATGTTAGCCCAGCCAGACCAGGGCAGGCCAGCAGCAGCTTTTTAGTGGTGGTGAAGCCGAGCAGCTCGCAGCCTGCCGTTTGCGGCTGCCTCGCAGTCAGATTTTCTGATTCCACGTGGATCTGAAACTACATGAGAGGGGGCTGGCTCCAATGCTTATGAGTAAGTTGGATGTTGTAGGAGCAGGAAAAACAGAAATCATTTTGGTGTTTGGGGGATGCATGGAGCAGAGATAAAAAGCCCTCTGAGCTCCTGTTTCTATAGGGAGGACCCTCACTCACAGTTGGCTGTTCTGCTCGGCAACCCAGGCTGAGCCAGGTCTTGGCTCAGGTAACCAAAAAATGGCTAGTTTTCCCAAGGAAAAGGCTTTCACAGTTTTTCTGTCTGCCTTACCAGCTCCTACCTGGTTTTCCTGTGCTGGGCAAAGATGAGGGTACCGAATGAGCCACAAAGTCTTTCTAAATCTTTTACGATTTTACTTTGATAACATGTGTGGCTCAACCCACTGCCTGTGAGGCGAGAAAAAAAAACCCCAAAGCAAAAAAAATAAAGACTTAAAATAGGTGAATAAACCCCAGTGTTGGCTTGATCAGATGCCTTCAGCCACAGGAACGTAGTCCTGACTGCCCTGCTCCCAGAAACAGCAGACAGCGTATCGGTCTGATCTCAAGGTTATCAGTGGCTGCCTGAGCGCAAGAGTTTCATATGCAAGTTAGAAACAGGCTGCTCCAATAAGTCTGGGTCAAGAAGAGTGGTGGGTTCACTGCTGCGCAAAGTGGCAAAGGCAATCATGAGCAAGAAGGTATTTCTATTTCGGACAAATTTGTTGGGAACTCGTGGAGCCACACTGGGAAGCCGAAGCAGCAAGAGACACCATGGGATGGAAACAGAGCCCCTTTGGCTCCCACGCTGGGTGGTGAGGCTGGGATGGACAGTCTTGTTTGAAATAGCAGCTGCTCCAAGTCTACCCAGGTTTGTGAGCTTGGAGAGGCTTGTGGAAAAAGGGCGAGAAGGGCTTGCTCACTAGGCAGGTTTTTCCAAGTTCTCAGAGCTCTAATTATGATGGTGGGTGAGGAGAGGCAATTTGCCAGTGTACCCTTGGCAACCTGTTTATATGGCCTTTAAAGTTAATACAAGGAATAGGTAAAATATGAACTGACATACGGATTTAGCAAATCTCGCACTCCTTCAAACGCCGCTTTGCTATGTCACCCTTCCACTGCCCAGCTCTCAGACGTCCACTGCCCAGCTCTCAGACGTGCGCACCAGGATATGCCATACTGTATGTTTGTAAGAGTTCCCACTGGGTACCAAGGTGACGCCAATAGGAAGCCATCAGTCTTTATAAAGTTGAGTCATTTCTCTTTAAAAGAATGAGGGGGGAAAAAGCCCTTTGATGGGCCAAATGCTGCTCCCCCGATGCTGGCATAAATCCTGAACATCAGTGAGTATTACAAAGGGACTGCTCAGGATTTATGCCACATAAGTCAGAGCAGAATGAGGCCTGATAACTGTTTATTTTTTTTAAATGAAGGCTTTAAAATAAACCATATGGATTTTCACTTATATTAGATGTGTAAAGAGGTCTCTGAAGAGCAGTTTGTAAAAGCAGAGGAAACCGTATACTGTGCATCAGACCGTACAGTAAAGCCAGGAATGCATCTAGAGCCCTGCGAGAGGCATTCAGCTCCGCAGGCAGTGCCCACGGCGACTCTGGCTCGGCCAAAAGCGCTGTATTCCTTTAAGCACAAGCTGGTGCACCATGTAGCAGAGAGGCTGTAGATTCAGCTGTGTTCTTACCTCACTTTCCCTTCTGCAGTGACCTCATCCTGTTACAATGCTACTATTCATGCAGATGGGGTGGAAGACTGCATACAAAAGTTTCATTTAGGCACATAAACATGAATATTTAGCCTGTTTGATTAGAAATGAAAGCCAAATACTTCTTGCAATCTGCAAGAGACTTTTTTATTTTTTAGTAATCCTGATTTTACAGGCCAGCGTTGGAAAACAATATAATGAACGACATGTAATAATTTCTCTGATAACCATGTCAACACCCTTGTCCCCAGTGATCCCACAGCAGCTTCTTTTGCTTAAAAATATTAGCGAGAGAGGGAAAGAGAGCACATGCAAAGATGCACCAAGAGAAGATAGAGACTGATTTTAAAAAAACAACCCAGAGTCTGATTCTCAGCAAGTGTAAAGTGGTGTTGCTGAAGTCAACATAGCTCTATAGATACTAGATTTATTCCCTGCTGAAACTCTAACCCCAAACTGCTAGTAATATACACACTATTTCACTAAGCGGTTACTGTGTCTCTCCCTCTGTGACTTGCACAGTTGTTAACCATGCATAACTATAGCAATGAACACTGCAGAATATTCCACTGTTGAACTTTCTGAAGCTCGGGGTGTGAGTGCTTACTCACACCACTTGAACCAGTCACCTGGCCGGGGAGCCTCGGCTGCTCCCAGTCCCGTGGTGCCACCAGAGAGCCATTCAAAGAACCTAACGTTAGGCTGTAATTAGCTCTTAACCTAAGTGCTCCATTAACTCTATTAGGAGCTTTGGCTCCTGATTTAGACAGGTGTCTCAAATCGGGCTATGTAAATAAACCCCAGCTATTTTCCATAGCTATACCTGACACTCCACCAATTTCAAACGAAGAAGATGAGCAATAAATAATTTTGGACCCTATTTCCTCTCTCGGCAGTTCTGAGCCTTAGCTACCTCCCTGCCATGTCAACATCTCTTGTGTTGATTCTGAACAACTCCATGGGGTATAGTCATTTGTGTTGACTATCTCATGTACTTGGGTGGTTACTACCACAGGGCTTAGGTGGTCTTACTGAATTCTGCTGCCCATGCTTTTTGCTGTATCTCTGTATAATAAAAGAGTTTCTATCACGTGTTGCTCTGTATAAGCAATCACACAACATAGCTGGTGGGAGCAAATTGCAGCAAAATAGGACCATTTACAGAAATTGTGACACTTTTCACTGCTCCAGAGTAAGAGCACTCCAGTTTTGCATGGGTGTCCGGTAACACTTAGAGTCTATGTTCAAATAAACAGATCACAATTTACACACATAGTGCATTCACCATGACAGCTGTTCATGTGTGGCCTAATCATAAACGTATTACAAGTAAAAGGAACCATTTAATTTGACTTGGGTAGTCCTAGGGGTTGGTCCCATCACTGATACATGATTTTCTTTGGCCCTCTTCAAGCGAGCCCTGTTGCCTTTCTGTGTTCACCTCACCTTGTTGCACTGTACATGTCTTTGCAAATTCCCATCCTCCTTCAAAGGCCACATTTCTGCCCGTAGCTGAGATTGCTCTCAAGTATCTTCCTTCCCCTTTGAAAGTTTCCTTGTTTTACATCCTTCTTTGATGGTCTTTTACCTTCATCCTCCCCAGCTTGTTAATAAAAACAGAGGAGTGAGTTGAATTTCTGTCCTGTGAGCAGTTTGGGAAGAGACAGAACTGTCCACCACAACTCAGGAACTGAGTTCTGTCAACACTTCAGGCGTTGCTGGCCAACACTGGCTAGGGAATCAGCAAAATATTTTGCCGCTCCTCCCTGCTCTCCATCCATGGTGATCTTTTACTCCCTTCCTAACCACAGTCTTGCATCCCTAGACAGCCCCACAAACATCTGGAATCCACCCCATCCTTTGCAGCCAAATCCCAATCTGCTGAACTGCCTCAGGTTCATGAGAACATTGCCCATATCAAGATAACAATAATGATACAACAAAGATAATGGTTAACTCCCAAACAGGACCTTGATGTCCATGGAGACTAGCACCCAAAGCAGACTGAGGCTGACAATGGCTAAGCACCGATATAAAATATCCTGGGAAAATTATCTCCTGTGATTCACCTGCTAAATTACAGCTCTTATATCTTGCGCTTCCTGCATTTGCAGTTTTCCCACTTACTGTCAAGGAGGGACAGGGTTATGATGAGAAAGGGGAACAGCAGACTTGGACTCTGCAAAGCAGATCTGAGAGGAGATTTTTGCTATAAATTTGCTAGCCAGTTAATTAAACACATCTTTACAGGGATGTGAGTAGCTATTAATCTCAAACCAATGATGTTTAGAATTTTACAAGCAATTTGGTTTGATAATTTACACAGACTCCTTCAGCTGCCTTGCTGAAGCAAATCCACCAGTAGCATTTATGAACTCCCATTTCTGGATGGATTCTGGATCACTCTTATCCCGGAACAGTGAAAAGTGTCACAAGTTCTGTAAATAGTCTCATTTTGCTGCAATTTGCTCTCACCAGCTGCGTTGTGTGACTGCTCATACATAGCAACACGTGATAATAACTCTTCTATTACAAAGAGGTAGAGTCACAGAACCCCCTCTTCCTTTCATGTTTGTCAGCATATGCTGAGGCGCTGAGGGACACCTAACCATGTGGTGTGCGTTGCAAACCAGCTCTCCTTCTCCACTGGCTAGCAGGAAACATTCACTGGGTCCCTATACACATTTTGGCATCTGGTAAAGGTTTAAGAATTCCTCATCTTCCACCCAGAGAATCATCTTTCAAATCAAGATGAACTCTCAAAAGATGACAACTCTGACCCAAAAAACATTTCAAATGCTGCACTTGCAGAAACCTGATTGTTGCAAGATTCCACTGTGATGATTTAAGCGAATGTTTGGGAAGACCCTGAAAACAGCAGAAAAGAAAAATCTGGCGTTGTTATTCCATGTAAATTCATCCCTGACAGATTAGATTTTACCCAGTGGCACTTTCAATTACATGCCTCAAATAAGGTTTTAATTTAGATTTAATAAGACAGTTATTGCATGCTAATTAAATACTAATGGATTATTAAAAACATATTTTCTGCAGGTTTAACAATCCCGTAGTAAGCACATCTATCTAAACCTGAATACACATGGTTTTAATCAGTCATTGGAATTAAGTTAAAACATAATTGCTGAAAGTTGAAGTATGTGATTGGACTCAAGAAGACAATTACAGTATGTCTATTACACAAACATGGATTTGATGGAAGAATTAATAGGCAATAATTATATTTATCTGCTAAATAATGGTATTGATTTAAAAGTATTCATATGCCATACATATTAACTCTTTTTAAATAAAGAAAGGATATAGAAGAACAAATACATTGCATTAGGCAGATTCATACACAGGACTGGTCAGTAAATTGCATTTCTTTTAAAAACGATTCTCAACCAAAAGATGTTTCATTATTCTTAGACACAGATTTTTGCTTAGAAGTAGTATAGTGCACTTTTTATGTAGTGTCTGTTAACAAAAATATATCTTTATCACTTGCCAAGAATGATGTCACATTTTTAGTCTTTGGTCAATTCCTTAGCCAATTGTAGTCTACTTCTGAAGCATGTGAAACTATTTATCTTTCAAAAAATCTGGCAATCTCATTGAACACTTTGACACATATTGATGTATTAGGTACCCCTAGCAACCCAGTAAATAGAAAATAATCTGGAGGATTATCTTAACTAATAAGATAATTTAGTAATTACAGGTATTTTAATGAGCATTGCTAAAGACATCCTAAAAAAATTGATTGTTCAATGACCAACCATCCTCTGTTGCTCCAGATCACAGAAGTCACAGTAACAGGCTGCCCCACAAAAGTCCCTACCATGCCTGAATCCATGCCAAGAGGATACGGGCACCAGAGGAAGTCCTCATCATGGTACCTTTAATTAATACTCGGAACTGTAGCACGACAGTTACTGAAGCAAACTATAAGCACTGAAACTATTACCAGCTTTTTTAGGATATTCTTACATTTCTCTGCACTATTGACACAAGCCTGCAAATATAAAGCAATCAAGCCCATCTTTCTGCAACGCAGGGATTTACCAACGTTTGTTAATCTATTCATACTTTCTGCTCTTGGCAGATCCCTCTCAAAATCTTTCGCAGAACGATCAGCTTGGGAAGGGAATAATATCCCTGTAGTTGCACCAGTGCAAAAGTGGAAACGAGGACTTTCACAGCAGGAATCCCCTGTTACATACAAGAGATGCCAATGTAGCAGTCAAAAACTAATCACATCAAAAAGGAAAATTAATTTGGTGGTCTCACTGCATACGCCCATTGTGAGCATGTTAAAGCTGCTCTCTGGTTCTGTGCTATGGCAGCAGGACAACCGCTGGGAAAAAAAAAAGGTGTTGCAAGCCAGACTAGAGGTACCTTGGCAGGCTGTGTGGGTGAGCTTGCATCTTTCCTGCCAGCACTACAATTATTAGATGCTATCATCCCCTTGCATTCACTAGTACATGCAAACTTTTAAAACAAACAAGCAAATCAACCACACAATGAAGTAATGGGCTGGTTTGCATCTCTCCTGGCATGGATACAACCTCATTCATCTGATAGCCACGCTACTGAAACCAAAGCACAGAAAACTCAAAGTCAAACAAACGAAAACGCATGGACTTATTCTTGTACTCACTCTCCCAGACAGCGCAGGAAAGGAGAGACAGTACAGAACATTTGCAGCGGTATCTACGGGATGACAAGCACTTAAAACCATTCCACAGCACAAGCTCAGAGCTAGCACTTGTGCCAAGTTTCAATGACATGCTTCAGTAACACGAATTGCTTACTGTTGGGCTTCATTTAACCATCCTGTTTCTAGCAGTTCTCTGAACTATGGATTCTTCTCCCCGAGAATACAAAAGCCCAAGGTATGAGTTCATTGCTAAAGAACGAAAGCAGCTCAGCAGCCCAGGCTGCCTGGTGATTTGCTGAGCTCCTCTGCGCCAGTTTTGAGTTTTCTTCTCATTTAACTGTTAAGGTTTAAGCTAAAAAGAATCCACGCAGTGAAGCACTCTATCTATGCAAGCATGATCCTAATCCAAGCCAGGAACAACTCTCCAATAAGATTTTTTTTTTTGTTTAATTGAGGAAAGGTAGTGCTCCTAAAACAGTACAGTGTTTGCAGTAAAGACTGAGGTTATTTGGGTTTTGTAGAAACGCTGTGGTTTGGTCTCACCTTTAGAAGAGATGTAACTAAAGCACCTTTTTTTGCTTTTTATGAATCACTAGACAGGCAACAGGCTTTTTCCCACAGAAAGCCGCATTTGCCTCAGTACTCCAAAGCAATCTGTAAAACTTGCCTCTATCGCTGACTAATTATTACTGTTAAGCAAATGTTTTTCTAATGCTTATATCTGATGCCATCAGACAAACTATAATTTGTGACCAGCCTTTGTATTTGGTAATAGCCTAACGTGGCAGAGTCAGAATCCATTCATTAGCTCTGGCAGCCAGCTCCAGCCTCCTGTGCAAGGAGCAAAGATTAATGCAGACATTGTACTTGGGGTGGCCCTCATACTGCGAACCCCATGGTTTCAGCTTCATTTAAGAATCCAGAAATCTTTTTTTCTTTGCTCAAGAGTAAAACTGCTAGTGAATTAAAGCAGTGATATTCGTAAAGAAACTTAACCATACAAGATATCCCTGATTTTTATATTATTTACACATAAACTAGGATATTCATCCTACTTAGTTTAAATTATACACCACTAGCTGTTCCCCATCCCCAAAAATGCACTGGGACAAATTTTTGATTGGAATATGACTGACAGGGGTAGGAAAGGAAATGTTCCAACTTAGTAATGAGAATAACGCCTAAATGCAAAATAGTAGCATATTCCCAGAAAACAATTCAGAACTGATGAAATTCAGGCATATCTTTTGCTCTACCTTCTTCGAAATAGGCAACCCTGCAGTAACATGTACTGTACTTTCCTACATTTCCAGTTTGCGCTTTGTGTTGTTAGCTAGCAGCTTATTTCTGGCTTTTTGAGGTGGCTTAATTTCTGTCATACCTTTCCATCCTAAATATTTGTTCCTGATTGCAAATTTATCTTTTGACACTGAAATCATGCTGATAGGGAAAAAGTAATTTAATTGAGCAATTTAAGACTTGATTCCCCAAACTACTTGAGCATCTGCTTAATTAGATGCTGAAATCACACTATGAAAAAGCACAAAGACTCATAGTCTAACTGTGAACTGGGATCTTTATTGTCTGGGTTCTCTATGGTTTAATTTCACTCTATATCTGCTATCTATTAGCCAGGCACAATATGTAAACATAAGTAAACATTATCTAAATTGAACTGTAAATACAACACACAATTATTCTGAATTGAAGTTTAGTAGATTGCAACAAAATAAGATATCCTGAGAATACGATGCTTAAACCATCCATGCCTTCTGAATGTATTCATTTAGCTTAAAAGCAAAACAGAGATAGCGTATCTCTTGCAGAGCTCATCAATGACACCAGACAGACTACCCAACCTGTCTTCAATAACATCTTTTACTGAAACAAAAGGACTGAAGAAAAAGAAGGCATTCAACTCCACTCCTCCTTCTATATAGAAAATATCTATTCTCAAAATGCACATCATTTGGAAGGAAATTGTCAGGAAATTATGAGTTTGTCCATAATTTCTTAAATTATGTGTTTGTTCATAATTCCTTTATGTGCGGAATTGACAGGAGTTACACTAGTGTAATAAATTTACTTTTTCTCTTCTTTCTTCAAAGCAAAAGAAGTTGAATTCCAGTCACAGTTCTGTCCTCAGGGAATCTAGGGTTTCACTAACACAATAGCAGTGAGTTTATACAGTCCAAGACACCCCAGGAAAGCCATGAATAAATGTCAAAATATCCTATTTCTCTACTGTGTATGTTTCTCTATCTTATAGTAGCTTTATTTCAAGTAAACTTCATTTACAGGTTCCCATTCCTTTGAACTCAGTTTGCAGCACTAGAAGTGCATCTGTAAAGTCTGGAGTCCTCTCTGGTTGTCCGACTGCATGCACACCCCCAACAGCCCTCTGCCCTTGCACATTAAGACTCCCCCCATCCTAAACAGCCTCCTCCGAGGGTGGGGAATCTTTCCACTGCTCAGGGCAGAATTAATGTGTTTGGGAGGCCAAAAAAACCCACACACCTTAATACTGTCCAAGAATAATGCCTAAAGAAGTAATAGCTGCATCCCCTGTGGCCACATGAGATGACATCACGGGTCCTTCCAGACCCGGAGCTGCCGGTTCCCCTGAGCCCTGCCGATGCAGAGGTCTTCCTGAATTGAACATACAAGTGATTTCTGTCCTCCAAACATCAAAAAAGCCATTAATCATGGTCTCATGGTACGCACAAGGAGGAGAAAGAAATACAAAGTGCCAAACTTATCTTTTAAGCGCATTTTGCTCTTTCCAAGTATTTCTAATAGAGGCGAGACATTTCTTCAGTGCCTACTTCTCCACTGTTCTTTTAGCAATCACCAAAGAGCCTATATATATATATATATATGTATGTACACACACATGTTATTATAGAATGAAAGGTCAGAGGACTGATCTAAATGCATCAGAAGTCGAAAAAGCTGAGCTTTTCAGCTGATGAGGTGTCAAAGCCTGCTCTGCATTTACATGCTGTCAGAGCAGGGCACAGACCATGGACCTGCTCAGGAGCAGAGACAGGGAGAAAAATGAATCTGGGAGGACCACAAGTCCAGTGAAGTTCATAGAAAGGCTTTGTGCATGCCACAGTGCATCAATAATATACCTTTTGTTAGATGTAATAAAGTCTTGGCAAAGACAGGTGATGACTCAGGAAGCACAAACAAAAATAGAGAGTCTCCAAAAAAGTAAGCAAAACAACTCCAGCCCGTTTCAAGTTTAACAGAAATATTACCAAAATCAAAAGCAACGTCTGGCAACTAGTCTCCCCACCACCCCAGTTTAATTCAGACTATGCTCCATTAGTGTTCAGAGATGGTTTTAGCAAAATCCAAAGGCCATCAAAGACAGACGACAGTACAGAGCTCCTACCCTCAGACAGCTCACAGATAATTTCTCCCCTAAGGAAGCTTCTGAATATAGAGCAGAAACACCCTCTACGAAATTTCCAGAATGGAAACCAAAATATTTCTCTGAGGATATTTTTCTTCTACTCTTGGGCTGGTAACCTGATGTGCACCTTCTCGCTTGAACTTTCTTCTCCGGGCACTGGCATGGGTGCAGCTCCTCAGGTTTCTAACCCTGCGGAGGGTCCTCAGAGCAGCCGGGGTGGTTGGCTCACCTCTGAAGGCAATTCAGGCAAATCTGATTTATTTTTGCATTTTAAACGGACCATGAACATGGACACAAGAAGCTACCACATCTCAGCTGAGGGAACAGATTAGGATATTCAGCCTCCATCCTAAGAGCGCATCTGACCGTGTCTTAAGGAGAGGGCTCCATCGCGCCACACGGGTGAGTGCTGAAAAACCGAGACCCTGCGGGTGTTGTTTGGAGCTGACACAGCAGGCATTAGCCTCTCCTGTGCTGTTGGGTCTCATGTTGCAAACGGGTGTGGAGATGGCAAGCAATGTGGAAAGCAGTGGTCAGTGTTGGGCGTTCATCTCCTAAGCGCTGCTAATGCATGGTATTGCAAGCAAGGTCAAGTACGTGAAGTCAAAGGACACTGTTTCGATATGTTCTGGAGGTGGCTTTTACAGTTACCCTAACTGAAAATGTGGCTTTCCATATTCATTTGAAGAAAACAATACACATACTGCTAATAACTTAGAGTCATCAAAAAGTACTAGGCTATTAATATATCACAGTGACATGTCTCAGTAAAGCTTTGGAGACAGAGAGAGAAATACCAGTGGAAGACAGTCAGATTTTATGGTGGTGGTGTCCCTAGGCCAAATCCATCCTTCGTGAAACTGTGCTGACACCATTAAAGACACCCCAAGGATGAATTAGACTCATTACGTCTTACATTACATAATGAGATCTGTATAGGGGAATTTCTTACAGTCTTACTGCTACAGCTTCTAGTGTTAAATAGGATTTGTACATCCCTCACTTCAAATGAAGTTTCCAAAGTATTTTAAGGCATACATCACCTAGACTACGTAAAACTAATTTATGAAACAGGTTTCCAAAACATACAAGCTTCGGTCTTTGGCCCGGGTTGTTTCACAGCATCGCTATGTGCTGTTAAATTGCAGCCGTAGTCCCACTCAGGACAGGACTGCACTTCCTAGCTGGAAGAAGTGAGCCCTAAGAGATGAGAACATAAAAAGCTGCTGATACCTTGTGATCTCCAGAGAACAAAAATCAAGTACTGTCCCCATGGCCAACAATAAAATGAGCCATTCACACCCTGAAATA
This sequence comes from Balaeniceps rex, assembly GCA_013401315.1. Taxonomy (NCBI): domain Eukaryota; kingdom Metazoa; phylum Chordata; class Aves; order Pelecaniformes; family Balaenicipitidae; genus Balaeniceps; species Balaeniceps rex. Next base: position 85,729 of record VYZW01001252.1, on the reverse strand, counting down.
CTCTTCCCAGCAAAGCCGTCTTCTTTTAGGTAGCAGAGAAATAAAATGCAAGGCACAGGACTTGTCCTTCCCACTGTGGGTTAAACCTGGGTAAAATGGGGTACATCCAATGAACCTGAAGGAGGAGGTGAAGTAAGACTGCCTAAATGGTTGCAAGCTCTGTGCTGCTTTTGAGCTTCCAGAATAGAGCTCAGCTTGACATTGAAAAGCTTTGTAGAGGTTGGTCATTCTCTCAAACTTGACACAGTCATAAATCCAAGGCACTGTGCAGCCAGGCACAGAGTTGTTTTTTTTCCCAGGATGAGAACACATCTGAAACAACATGCTCAGACAGTATGGTATTATTTACTTACAGCTGAGCTTAGGAGATCGGGTAGCAGCCTCTGAAATTATCCCAATTATTTGAAATTGCAGTATAGTGTAAGAATTCTGTCAGGAGAGAAGAGTGCAAGAGACAGAGTGGTGGGAAAAACTAAGACGGCTTTTTTTTTTAATAAAGCAAAATGAACCAAGGCAAGCATTCAAAAATAAGTTACTAAAACCATTTTATAAGCTAGCTTTAAAATCTCTTAATAGCATTAGCTTACCTTCTGTTGTGTCTGAAGAAATATATATGAACCAATAATGTTCTCATGAGATTTCATTACTGAAAAGGCTCATTAGAAAAGGCATTAAAATACTAATTACCTCATAAACTATTTAGTTGTGTACCCACTGGGATAGTACTTACGAGTGCTCAAGCTCTTCATAGATCCAGCTAATCAATTAATGCTCATTACAACCAGAAAGAGCATGCAGACTGCAGCATGCAGGAGAAATAAATAAGTCAGGGGTTAGCAAAGAAAGTGACTTGGCTGTAATCGAGCCTTCCTTTGTAACACAATTGTTGTCTGCTACGATTTAATTTTAATCAGCCTTTTTGGTACTTCTGGTAACATGACTCTTCTCATCTCAGGAATCTCAGCTATTGTTATTGCTCCTTGAAGTACATAATTTATTATGGGAGATACACCAAATGCCATGTGGAGATTCAAGTGGACAGGTACAGTGTTTACTGATACCACGCTAACATTACCTACTGGGTGTGTAAATGAAGAGGAGAGGGGTGGAGGTGTGTCTTGTGTGGTTTTCTCCTTCAAAGAAGAAGAGCAGCCACAGAGACACAGATGCACTGCCAGCTTTCCTGCATGTGATCCCCAGAAAGCAAAGCCCATGTCTGCTGGTGAGAACTGGGCTCTCACGGTGTTTTACAAACACCCTGGGGGAAGGGGTCTTGCTTTATGCCCCGCAGAGAGGGCACATACGCTCCTTCACTTCAGGAGCACCAGGACTATGGACCCTCTCTCCTCACTGGACATGGCTGCCCAGTATTGACATTAGGAGTGCCTGGGGCCTGTATGGAGCCTGCTGGGCCCCACTCCTTGCCTTTTGCTGAGGTTCCTGCAGGGAGGCCCCTGGCATACGTGCTGTCACCATTAGCCTTGCATGGATATCGGTCCATCACTCCTGGTGCTAACATCCCACTGAGAAACAAAGGGTGGAGATTGACCTGCAGGCAGCCCACTACTTCAGGCAAATGCCATTTCCCAACCACGTGCACATCATGATTTCTCCTGTCCTGTAACAGCCAGGAGGCTGGCAGTGTGTTTCTGAAAGAAAAACATTTCGGGAAATGTAGCTCTCGGCACAATCTACAGCATCTCTGGTTAAAGACATCCAAGACTTAATCCTGGTTACTTATCATCTCCTTCACGCATGCAACTCAGCTTCACTTCTGCTTGAGACCTTAAAAATCTCTGCAAAAAGATCCTACATGCTCCAGAGAAATGCATGTTCATGATCTCTCTTGTTTTCACTGCAGATTGGACAAACTAAAGATGGGAACTAGTGAAGTGAGGAACTCTAGAGCTACTTCATTCAGCTGGTCATTGCCCAGGTTGTGGTGGTCAGGAGCCCTAGGGCTAGCCTAGCTCCTCTAGGAGGAAAGCACATGCTGGATGGGGACTACAAGGCAGAGCTATGTTATTTAGATTTTTGTGGGCAGTACTAAACTAGCTTCATATATACCAGTTTTACTAAGACTAGTATAAACACTTCTTGAATTTTAAGTGTAGAAGAAAGGGAAGTTTTACTTTCTAAAATCTTTTAAATGGGATCAAACTACCTTGTTTTCTGAAATTAAGGATTTAGGTATCCTTGGACAATCCCAATAACCACAAATTTCACCAAGGGCAATTCATTCCTATTTTAATTCTCAGCAGTGATGCTTTTATATACCAGTTTTTGCATAAACCCTAGATTACCTCTGGGAACTCCTTATTCAACTAATTCAAACATTGTTTGGGTCAAGTTTCCAATCAAACTAATCCACCACTAATATCATTTAGAAGACTGACAACTCTCTGCAAATTGATGTAGCAGAACAAGTTTCCCATTCTTCATGCAAATGGTAGTCACCCTAAATGTTAGCAAGTGATTTTTGGATAATGCGGACGGATAATTTTGGATAATTTCAGTTATTTATTGTTCTTCAGCATTCTGAAGTATTTCAGGAAAAGTGGTTTCTTAACAAAAGATAAGGCAATGCACAAATAAACAGATGGACAAAGTTAGCCAAGTAGGCATAGATAAGATTATACTTGCACAGTAGAAGTGCATGGGATGAAGGAAAAAAATCCCACCAAAACCACAGAAAAGAAAAAAAATTACACGCATGCACATGTGCACAAACACGGACACCTGCAAACATTTGACCAACAAAGCTGGAGCTCAACAGATTGTTAGCTGTTACTATCGCCTACCACTGCCTCTTGTTCAAATGAAGTACTCAGTCCAGACTTCGTACACAACCAGATATTAATGTTTTGGAGGGATTTTTTCATTTGAGAGGATTCCTAGAAGAAGTTAGAGCAATATCTGTTACAAAACCCCAAATACATAGTTTTCTGTGACACACACACAGCACACACTGCACACCAACACCAGCCTTCAGAGCAGCTGGACGTGTCCATCAGATGGAAAGCAGAGCAGGACTTCACCCACCCTCATCCTGGGTATCTCCTGCCTGCTATGTTGGCAGCCAAAACAAAGTTCACGCTTAACCTCATGCTAAAGAGCTTCTGTTAACAGCTGGGGAACAGAGTCCATCCTCTTTACATATATTTCTCCTGAACCACAAGCAGCATATAAAGCAGACTCTAGTCAAATCCAGTAATGATGCTAGGTATTTTGGGAAGAAAAAAAAAAAAAGCAAAAAGTTGGCACAGTAAGGCAAATGTCATACTTTGGTGTATAGTGGTGTTCTGTCAGAAGCCAGACATATTAAAAATATTTACATAATTTAAAATAATTTGTAGAGGTCTAGTAAAGTCTATTTTGGGCTTTGGGCTTTAATAAAAGTTTAAACATTTGCTAGATCCCATTGGACTTCATGTGTAACCTTGGCATTTGAGGGCAGTATTGAGGATATGCCATTACTAAACTTTTCATATTAGTATGAGTGTGAACTGAAATACCATAATAAAAATATAACAATATTTCTTGCGACTTGAAAACAGCCCTGGACTTTATATGTATTTCCAGATGGGAAACTAAAAATGTACTCTATGTTTGCACATGTATACTCAGAGGTGGCTTTTAGTCTAATTTAAACATTCCAGAATAATGTGGCCTAAATATAACAACATGAATCATCCATCAGTTTCAAAGAAATATCTGGCAATCTTTCGTTATGAATCATTAGGGACAGGTACCAATACCTGTCACTGACTGATACAGGAGAGTCAAAAACTCCCAGTGATTGCTTGGTATGATGAATCGATTATAAAACATCTCCTGATATTATTTGGGGGGTTAGAGAAAATAATTTATCTTTAAATACTATGTAATGAACACCTATAGGAAGCAGAGTTGAAATATTTAGTAGAAAAAGTTCATGTAAGGTGCTGGAAGAGTCGGCAAAACACCAGTGTGCAAGAAGAAGAGGCAAATATATATTGTCTTCTAAATAAAAGAGTAACATTAAAACCAAAAGCCAAAACCAACAAAATGCTTACCGGGCAGTATCAAACTGTGGAAGGGCCAGATCTTGCCTAAAGGAAAATTCTGAGATTCAGAAGTATAAACTAGGTCCTCAGCTGATGCAAAAAACACACAGTTCCTTTGAAGTCAATGAATTTATACAGGTTTACAGCAGCTGAGGATCAGGGCTAAACTTTAAAATTAATCTTTGACTATACCAAATATGTTGCCTCTGATTTTTTAAAGCTAGAAGAGTGTCAAATTCTATTTTAAGCTGCTTATGGGGCTTGTTTCCTTTCTGAACACTTATTTTGGAAAATTAAAACGGAGAGGAGAGGAGACAAGTTGAGCTGCAGTGAAAAGGTGGCTATTTTGTTTTAAATCATTTCCAGTAGACTGAAAAACAAAGCTACAGGAATCCTGGCTGCTGTTTTTCTATTTTACAAAAGCTTTCTTTTTTTTTTTTTTTACAACATAATTTTAAGACCAAGCTTTCATGAATGAAAATGTAATATAACAAAGGTAACAATCCTAAATTAAAGTACTTCCACACTAATATTGTTATTAAATAAAGAATATGATACTATCTTAAAATAAGATTTTTAGAACATCTTTCAATAATGTAATGAGTTGGCTTCGGTGTGACTTTAATATATAAAATAGGAGAAAAAACAACACATCCATGACTAGAAGAGGGAGATTTTGCATAAATTAAATTCTATTCCTAAAAGATTGGCAGTCTTTTAGTCAAATCTCTAAAGTTCACCTTTATCTGTCCAGAGTCCATGTTCCCCCTGCCTCTGCAATGCTAATGGGAAATGATTCCAGTTACATCGAGTATTTTGCTGATGTCTTTGTAACGGAAGTCACTTAAAATGGGGTAAACTATCTAAAGCAGAGTACCTTGGAGGTGTCCACATTGCCAGAGAAATTGCAATCAGTCCTCAACCACATGAGCAACAAGCTGCGAGTAAAGACTGCTCAGGTCCCCTGAGGGGGTCTGGTAAGGTGGGCTACGCGGTAATTGTAGCATAGGGAGGACGCAGAGCACAGAGGACATGGCCAGCTACACTACATCCCATGCAGTCTGACCACAGAGCACATCTGGGAAGATTATTCATAGCATTTCATACACTAAAATCTCAGATAAACATTACTGGCCAGCAATTTGCTAGTAAAAACCACAAGCGGAGCAAAGTTTGCTGCGTAAGTGTTTCCAGGGTGGGAGACCCAGCCTGTCCCAGTTTTTAAATTACCTCCTTGATAACTCTCTGAACATAAATAAGAGAAGTTGCACTAATGAACATCTGGAAGACAGTATATAACCCTCCCACCGCTGAAAAGTGTCACCGGCCGTATCTGACAGAAGAAACAACAAATGCTGTGAGCATTTCGTCAGACTGAACACAGCTTGTAGCAGTATTTCAAATATGCCTGTGATCTTAGAAGGAGCTCTACAGGGGTATTCGTTAGTCCTGGTTTGGATATGGTTGACATTATGTGAAAGTAAGTGCTCTCCTGAGATTTCAGTGAAAGCCACGATGCCAGGGAAGCTGATCTCACAAGGCTTCCATCATCTCGGATGACAGAAGTCTCAAAAGATCAGTTAATTTTTGTCATTCTGAGCCAAAATCTCATCAGTAAAATTCAGGAAATTTCAGGGGCATTAAATCCAAACACAAGCCATCACCTTCATTTGGATTTGAATCCTAAATTTGAGTCTGCACCCCCTGTAAGCTTGAGGAGTTCAGAGTCTCCCCATTCTTTCACTAGTCCTGAAGAAATACTGTATTTCAACAATTATCCTGATATTACCAATATTAATAATTAATATTAACTTGAAAAAACCCCATATACATAAATTGTACTCAGACAGAAGTTGTGTTTTCTGGAAGTGGCAGCCAGAAATTCTTCTGTGCTTGTTTCAGCTCTTCCACTGACAAATCGTGTGGCCTTCAGTGAGTCACTTCACTTTTCTCTCTCAGTTCAACAGTCTAAAATTGTTTATCTCACAGGAACGCTATCATAATTAATAAACTGCTTCATTAGCTACCGTACGGTTTTTAGAAAACACTTTTTAAGCCTGTCCATAGAGAAGAGATATATTGCCATGAGATTTTTGTGTCCAGCTCTTGTGTCCTCGGTGGTTAAAATATGGAGCTGGTAAAGTGTGAAACACCATCCCCTCTGCCCCAAAGCCTATCGCACTCGCTCCTACCTCCCCAGCAAACACCAGGCTTAACGCGCAGCAGCCTGAAGTGCAAAACAACTTTCATTATTCATCTTGGAAATCTTGGAAAGTGAAAGCTGTACAAATTCCAAGCAAAAGACTGAAACATATCTATGCGAAGCAGAACTTCCCTGCAATGCAACCTTGTTTTTATTTTTATCGTTTCCTTTTTCCCTGGCTTCGCTATCATAAAGACTTGCTTTTACTTGCACCAGCTCCCACTGACACAGAACTTTACACAAACAAAACCTTTTCTGGAAGGGATGGTTCAGCACCAAACAAGTCACCCTCACGTATACAGATGCATCTGACTTAAGTTTCAAAACCTTACAACACACAAAAGCCAGCAGTTCATGTGTTGGGCTAGATGATAGCTACAGCAAGGAAATATTAGGATTGTATTTCAATTATTGCTATGGTTACAAAATCAGGGTGGACACTGGAGGGAAAAGGAGAAAGAGAAACAAATCTACAAAGACGGTAAATCCTCTGAGGAAAGAGAGGGTGGTGGAGAAACAGAGGGAGAGAGAAAGGGTGAGGGCTGGTGGGTGGGGGAGAAAGCGAGGTCATTTTAACACCCAGCTGAATAAAGGCAAACAAAATAATAAAAATCCAAGTTCTTCTAGGGAAATGGTGCTGATAAGATCACCGCAGGATAAAGTGACACAAAGAAAGAAAAATGCAAGGAATTGTTACAACTTGTGTCTGCAACGAGCAACGCAATTTGTATGCACTCGGGAGAAGCGAGATCAAATATTCAACACGTACTCGCAGCAGCTATGAGTAACTGAACCGCCTCACTTCTCTATTGCACTTATTGAGCCACTGACAGCTTAAGAAGAATTAGTTCCTACCCAGTCTAGTTCATAATCCAGCATTTAGGCATGACGGGTACAAGGTCCTGTTTCAGTAAACAAAACAAAATATGATTAGCTTCACCCATCACGTTAATACCTTAATCCACAGCAAGGCATACTGTCTGCAGGCAAAGCTACTGCCTGGGGAGGATTTTAAAGCGCAGATCAGGAGCACACTGAAAGGTTGGCTTTGGGGACTTTAAAACACAAGCACAAATGTAACAGGAGATACAATTTCAGAACAGTGAGTTTTGTCAACAGTTGCAGAAGCACCGTGTTTCTTAACTATTTAACAGTCTCTTCCTTGAAAACATTTCTCAGTTATCGATACAGGAAATTTTGTCATAACTCTTTTTTTTTTTTTTTAAATTGGGAGGCTTCACTTGGCACATTTCTTTTTCTTATGCTGCTTTCTTTGCTTTATTGTGAAGGACAAGATGAGAAATTGCTGTTGAAAGCTCTGCAGAGATGCGACGTTTTTCTTTCTGCTCAGTAGTCCAGAACCTGTGCGCAGAAAAGCCTTCTGGCCCTGAAGCAGTGTGTGTTGCTCTACTAAAGCGACTCCTTTCCCAGCCAACTTGATAGGAAAACATGGACTTCAAACCATTTATTATATTTAACAAAATATCTTCAGTCATGAAGTGTTAAGTAGCTAAACCTAGAGCTTCAGTGGCCAGGGGTAAGAGCTTTACTCCAGCAGTTTCTCCCTTTGCACCAGTTGCACCACCACAGCTCATGGGCAGGGAAACGCACGTTATTTGTAAAACAAGAAGCAGCAGAAAACTCCATCCAAATGCAGACCCCAATTGGCATCTGAGGACAGCCGGCCACCTTCGTGACTGAGCCTTTCCTGCTTGGCTGACGTGCTGTGCTTCTGGAGGAAGAAAGCAGTGCCTGTCTGACAGCCATACGAAATGCACCCAGGTCCCAGCACCCAGTCCTGCCTTTCTGCTGGGATAGAGAGCTGAGCGGCACTTGGACTGGGATTTTCAAAGCCACCAGTAGGAGCTGGACCCTTAACTCTCATTAAGTCGAATAAAAGTTAGTGCTGATGACAACTGGCTAACCACAATTTCTTTCACCTCTCCCCTCCTCCTCTGCCAAAGCTGTCCAGCACTCAGGTAAATTATGAGGTTCCGTTAATACGGATATTTTACCATTATAATTAGGAATATGCTCATTACTGGTTTACTGTTTTTCTTTTCTGGTATGTTTTCACTCTTACATCTGATAGACACTTTCAGATTAATTTGCTTATTATTACTGTTCAACCTAGTAATACGTACAAGGCAAAAACAACAGCCCACAACCCTACATACTTCTGATATGGAAACCACTTCTTTTCTTTTTTTTGAAAGAACCGTACAGATTCTGTCAGGAAGGCAGGCACAGCCAAGCTACACATATTATATTTTATTTAAATTTTATAAAACTACATATCCAGAGAGGGGTGAAGGGAGAGGGTAAAAGAAAAAATTAACAGGTCAAATCAAAACCGGTATTTTTAAGTTAGATTATTTTCATTGCCAGCCTGCTTTTTATACCTCCTTTCAGAGCTCATAAATCTCTACAGGTAAAGATCAATGCCTTGCAAAATTCAGATAGAGAGGCATCAGCTCCACCGAAAAGACCTGCCTTCATGCAGCCTTCCAGCGGTTCAGTGCACACTATTTATCTTTCACTCCGGTAATCCACACGGTATTGCACTTCCGAGTTATAAAACCATGAATACTCTCAAACTGCAGACCAAACTGTATGTAAGCAGTATATTAAGGCAAAGGCACCGCCAACAATTCCGAGTTCATAATATCCTCAGCCTACTGAACCACATGTTAATATGCTACACGTGCTATTCTGCTTATTTTTACCACGCACACTTACAGCTCTATGTTTCCTCCACTTTCCAATGCGATATATTTTAATACAAAATCAATGTGTGTTTTTGGTGGGCAGCAGAAAGGTTTTATCCACTCAGCTCTGAATCTAAGACGAAAGCAGTATTGATTTAGATGTTCACTCATTCATTTACTAGGACAGTTTTAAAGCATTAGGTGGTAACCTAATTGAGAGGCACACTGTGAGGGAAACGGCGATTGTTGTGATAAATTAAAACAGTTCTGGGATGTCATCTACAATACTTTAATACTTGAAGTAGCGTTCTCCTGAAAAAACTAAACCAGGAAACGAGCATCCTGGGTGGCAGAATATGGCTTTTTATAAATGCCAATGCCAATACAAGCTGATTAAAATATGAATAGATAAATAAATGGCATATTATAGAAACATTAATGCAACACACATTCTATATGTGTCTGTGTATGTGCTCGTATATGTATGTATTTATCAGACTGGCTTCTATTTCCTACTGCAAACTGATTAGGGACCAACCGAGGGTGTGAATCTTTTGCTATCTATCTGCTTTCTCTAAAAAAACTGGCATCACACACCATCCATACTTAAATTATTTATTCATATTTATTTTACAGAAGCAAATTAAGTCACGTGAGTCACCAAATAGTGTTAGGACTGCTGCATACCAAATCATGCTTGCATTGCTTAGGTACGTACTTTCATGTGCATGAGGCCAGAAAGGTTTGGTCTCACATCTGGGTCTCACATCTAGCAGAGCCTGTCCTGCATTCTCTCATGTAGGCACAAAGAAAATGTTGATCTGCCACAGATTTGGACAGCTGATGAATCAGGCCCAAAGTCCCCCAAACTTCTCCAGATACTGCAGCCATTAGCTGCAAGCAGCTTAGATGACTCTGCCTGGTGTTCAACATATACATGCTTCGCAGAGTGGGGCCCGCCAAAGAGAACATATGCGGTGCTGGATGCACCAGCAGTAATAGCATTAGCAGAATCCGGGGAAATCTGAAATTCCTTCCTAATGCAGGACGCAATCCAGTAAGGTACTGAGCACCCTCGTTCTCCACCTTTTTTAAAAAAAGTCACCCAAGTATGCAAAGTTTCATGCTTTGAGCACGAAGCAAGTGAAATAGTTAATAATAAGAACAAACATGCCTGTAATACAGATGATTCAGACTTAAAATTCATGAACTTACATGTAAGAAATAATTTTGCTCTGAATATTTCCTACATTTTTTCCACTTTGTGTTCATGCAGAGTATCGTTAATAGATTCCTATTCTTCAAAGTAGTGGCTAAACGAAGAGGCTTTTTACATTACATGTATGCAAAAACCCCTGCCTTTAAAAAGAAGAAGGGTCCTAGAGCTCTGAATTATGCCTCTGACTCTTAAGAGTTAATGCATGTGGATTTTTTCCACCTCTGGAAGAGTGGCAGAAAGCCCCTGAGAAGCAAAGGGGCTGCTTGTTCACTATACTGTGTCTTGGAACTGATAGTAATTTCTGTCTGAAAGAACCGTGCCTTCATATGTTAGGTTTAGGGACAAAACCTGCTTATCCAGATTAAAAAGTAATTTGTATTAATGTACAGTTTCAGCTATTAAAGCACAGAATTCTCACCATATGCACCAATAATTTAATCTTGTTCTTAAGTAGCCTCACACTTCCAGTAAAAAAAAGGCAGGGGGTGGCAGGGGGAGAGTAAACTACAGAACCTTTAGTCCCCAAAACAGATGCCAGTTTTAGATTTATTCAGCCAAGGAGTATTTAGCTTGGCTCAGCTATGCTTGAGTTGAAAAAACACTCGCCTATTCCAAAAAGTTTTTAACAAGCTCTGCTGCAGATGCTGTTGCCATTTGGCATGTCACCGTCACTGTGTGGTACAGCAGAGAGAGAACTCTTGACCACAGGTTTTCCTTGGCTGGGGGAGCCAGCATTTTTGGCTATCGCTCTTCTTCTGGCCAACTGGCTGCATGTTTACGGAGTGTGGTTTTAGACGGGGTGTTAACAGAGGTTGGGTTAACAGCCTAACCCAGACCAACAGCGAGGCAAAGGCATGACCTATCCAAACTAAGAAAACAGAGATAGAATAAGCTCATATATGTTGTTGCTCTTAACCAAGAGTCTCTTGCATGCACCATACCTATAGACAAGAAGATGGTTTTTTTTGCCTCGGGATAGATGACAACAACTTTAAAAGCTGTACCAGTCATGCAAAGTAGAAATATATAAAAACATGTGGTTGCTTAATCTTTGTCGGCTTGACTTCATTCTCTCTTATGACAATTTTACCTTGGCAAAATGCCACTGAAAGAAGTTCAGTGAAGTTACTCCTGTTTTCCACTATGATGAGATATCCTGAGAGGATAAAAACCCTACAGAGTTAAACTGCAAACTTCTGTCCTTGTACTTCCACTAGCCAGCAAATGGCCGTTCTGAAATTGAAAAAGCCTAAGTGTTTCTACATTGATGAACTCGGTTCCAGGGATATTAGTGCTGAATACCTCCATGAGAGTGCATATAAAGCTCGGGAAAACTTACAAATGCCCACTTGTAGTTTAGTTTACCTACATTATTCCTATACCAGTACACATGCCTGAGAAGCCTTGACCTTGTAAGACATACAACAACTTTAAAAAACACTGTGACATTTGACTCGTATAAATAGATTATTTTTGTCCAAATTCTGACTCTTCTTTCCGACAGCAACACCTTGGCTGCACTCAAGCGAAAGAAAATATCCCAGTTTAATATACATCATTCGGTCTGCTTTTCTAACACTGCCGTTGCCCTGACACACCATGCACCTATCCGGAAAGAACAAAGACTATGTACAGTCCCTCCACATCAGACACTTTTTACTTCGCTCTTTATTAACTGACAATTTTCTTTAAGCCAAGTTGCGGAGCACAGACACCATCAGAGAAACAGCCAAACCATTCACTTAAATTCTACTAATCTGCACCAAAAATCCTATTTAACACAGTATGGATCAGATAGCCCACCCTTCACTTCAGTTCCCTCTCACCGAGAGTTCAGCTAAGACTAGGAACATCTTGAAAGTTCATAGACACAAAGGCAATTTACTGCAGCGTATTAAAAAAGAGTATAACATATGACTAAGAATGAAGTAAGCAGTGTCTGGCTACAGACATCCCCCACCGTCTGGGTAACCACTATGCAAGAGCAATATAAGAAAAGAAAATATTTTTTTTAAAAATTTCTCTTTTTACCATTTTGGCTTCCGAATGCATTGGGGGGACTTGAGGTGAAGCACATGGATTATTGAGGTTCGGCCCCTGCAACCCCATGATGTTGGAGTTCATTGACATTTGTCGCTCCATCTTTTAAAAGAAAAAGAGAAAAAAAAAAAAAGGTTTGAAAACATCTGGAGACATTTGCAAGAATTTACGTTCGGTTTCTATTTAAATGGACTCAGCTTTATTTCTTCAAGTCATGACTGGAAAAATAACCATCTGTGTCATGAATCGCATGTATGTATGCACGCAGGCGTGTGTTTCATCAGAATCGGCCCTGAAAACTCGCAGACAATTATAAAGAAAAGGGTTCTTTACTAAACAAATGTAGCAGCCACCCAGGTTTGCGCTTTTTTGTAATGATTTTCTCCCTTTCAGTATAACAACACTCGGAGTTAAGTGGTTTTAAAAGCATCATTGTATAAAGTTGTGGCTTCCCCTGTCAGTGCAGCCCAACTTAGCTTGTTAAAAACATAAATAAAAATCTACAATCTCAAGTATACGGAAAATGAGTTGGCTCTTTTTCCTTTTCTTGGACTGCTCAGCTGAGAAGAGTTTTCCGTGTGTCTTGTAAGGGAAGCTTTCATGTACTGCTGAGATAGCAAAAAACAAAGCAGAACTCCTCCTGGCTATTCGGAGCCCTTTCTGCAAGTTAGGCTGGGAGGGAGGGATACAATTTTCAAACAAAACCTAATGGCAGTAAGGACTGGATAAAATAATTTCCTGTAGTGTCTTCCCCGAAAAGAAGCAAGCCCTGTTACACTGCTCGGCATTGGTAGGGGTGGTAAGTAGGGTTACGGTGCTGCTTTCAACCGGAGCTGAGCATCCTGCTTTGCTTTGGGCCAGTCCCCTGAATCTTTGGCTCGTACAAGAATGAAGCTTTTGGATCCTCCTGAACTCTTCCAAGCAGGGGAGCTATTTTTTGTGCCCTGTGTCAAGGCAGTAACTCCCACCTTCCAAGATCCCAGCAAGAATGGGTGCTGGGCCTGGGGGAGAGGGCAATATCCCACTGCCTGCCAGTGGGGAGAAGCTGCCTCTGCCAGGGCCCCTCACCCTCTCCATGGGACAGGAGCAGCTCCCACTGCCATCTCCTCTGCAGCCCTTCCAGGAGGGCTGTGGCGCAGGAGCTGCGGCTGGGGCAGCCAGAGCTGATAGGGTCCGTCTTGCCTCCATGCTCACATCTCTGGGGCTCTCAGCCAGAGCACACCTGCTTGTCTGCAAGCACAGCTGCCCAAAGGGCTCCCTGGCAGCAACCCGGAGCCCCTGAGCTTACACTGAAGCAGGATGTTTCCTCCGTTTCAGGTTCCTTAGGAATGATGACAGAAAAAAACTACCCATAGTGACATGTCTTATATTTTTTTTTGTTGAACTTCCTGGTTGATATTCCAGGAGAGCCTTATTGATAAGTTATCAATTAATAACTTACTAATGACTGCTCAAATAGCAGCCAAACCTGAATCTCTGTAGCCCTGTGGAATGTGCCCCTTGCTCCAGCAGAGCCAGAACAAGCAGTGCTTTCCTCCCTCCCATGGTCGATGGCTCTCAGGTTGCCTTCCAAACCTGGTGCAACGAAACAGAAACTTCGCCTTTCCCAACCCCCTCTTCCTGTGCCATCCTTACTCATCTCCACCCCTTATCTGCCCAAATGTCTTCTATTGAAAGCGTTGTTAAAATCATTTAAGAATTTGAAGCTACAATTGCAAAGCACCCTTTGTCTCCCAGAAGATGGGGAATGTTCCCAGCTCTGCAGAAATAAGTAGAAGATGAGCAGCGATCATGACCAAATTCTAATTAAGTGCAAGTTACCAGGCTGGAAAAGTCAGTCACATTTTTTTCTTGTTAGTTATCTGCCACAAACAACAGGATTACTTTGAGTTCACTGGCATAACTTACGTACATGGCTTTTCCAGTTTTGACTGACTTCAGAAAAATCTTTTTGTTCCAGCACAGACACACTGATCTCACCTACATGACCAAGTGTGAGAACCAGAAATTGTAGTCTCATGTAAACTGTTTCTAATCACTCTCACACTAATTAACATGCCATTAACTGCACCAGAAATACTCCTGTGTAAGATGAAGCAGAGAAAAAGGTCCAGCTTCCTTAGCTCATTGCACTTTGATTTTGTAGCAAATCCAGCAGACTTTCACCTCTGCATAGGTTGAATCAAGCAAAAAAACCCAACCTTCCTCCCCCTAAAAAAACCCCAAACCAAAACACTTACAGGCATGAGTACAGCAGAAGATCCAGGCATGGTGGGGTTGGGCAGGGTGCCAGGCATAGAGGCAGGCATAGGCTGTCGCTGTCGGTTGTGTAGGTGCAGTAGTGAAGACAGAGAACCTGGGACAGGCCTAGGAGAAAAGGAAAGAAAGCTGTCATGGGCTGCAGAGACCAAAACAAGCCTCACTGTGCCAGCTATCGCTAGGCACAGGCAACTCTAGACAAGCAGGCACAGATAAGCCAATCCAGCATTTGTCCTCTCCTGCATAAATCAGTAGAACAGAAAGTTTTCAAGAAACTGATGAATCACCTTCCCTCTACTATTTATTGGTTAAAGCACCAGTATAGTTCATCTGATAGAACGTGAATGTAAACGGAACAGCCAGGCTCCATCTATGCACCTCTGCATCTTCAGTGGCCAGATTTCTACAGGCAAAGCAGGAAAATTTCCTGGCATGCCACATCAGTGCATTGCTGTAAATTCAAACCTCAGGAACAAAAATATCTGGATGATAGTTTTGCAGACTATGACAGAGAATTAAACACTCTTAAAGTAATTTTGAAATCACCTGCAAATAAACTACTCTAAAATGAGTATTTCATCTCGCTCTTGATATTCTCTCCTGTGAAACTCTACCAAGCCTTTGTTCCAAAGCGAGGTTCCCGATTTTATGTGTCACAAGGGCCCAGAAAATGGAAAAAAGAAAGAAAATTAGCAAAATTACATTCAGATTAAGTAGCTTGTAAAGGCAAAAAGTACGGACTATAAAAAAGCACAGTGAGTTATTTTGGCAAAAGAGGTTCAAAAGTTTTATAAGGATTTTTCTAAATACAGCACAGGGAAAAGAGTGCATGTGAGAAAGCAGGCCCACTCACAACGAAGAATCATAAAATTAGTAGATTAAACAAAGCTGGGACTACTCTTTGAAAATAGCCTTTAAGAATGTGGTCTTGGGAGTTAGTTAAATTAATCAGCTTTTTTTTTTTTTTTTTTTTTTGTTTGAAAATGGTATTGGTTTTTTGAATTTTGGGGTAAATATATTTTCC